>CAWUFW010008079.1:510000-550000 GCA_963921515.1 Calotriton arnoldi | reverse complement strand
CATTGAAAGCTTAACAGCATAGAAAATGAAAGCAATTGCAAGTAAAAACTGGCACCGTGCCTTTAAGGCAGCCATGACCCCCAGCTTTCCATCATGCCTCGGGGGTGACAGTTAGGTCAGTCATTTTTTGCTGAGACCTGGCGTCAGGGCACAAAGATGACAGAACTCTGCATCATTTGCCCGAGAGGTGGGTTGGTTGCTTATGACTTTGATGACATCCCTGGAAGAGAACTAGGATTACAGGTAAGTAACGTATCCTTCACTTCCAGGGGATCCTCATCAATAGTCATGAGCACTGAATCAAATAGCAAGCCCATCCTCTCCTCCTGCGGGCAAATGACAACCACAAAAAACAGTAATATAGAAATCACATCAAATGACTTTAGCTTTGAAATAAATTCCTCAAGGAGGCTTGGCCTACTTGAGTGTCTGCTCTAGTATCAGTGTCAAGACAGTAGCGCCTCTTGAAAGTGTGTACCGACTTCCAAGTGGCTGCTTTGCAGATATCAGCAATAGGTACATTGTGCAGAAAAGCAATCGTAGCCGCCTTTCCCCTACTGGAATGAGCCTTGGGAGACGACAAAAGGGGTTAATGTGACAATTGGTAAGCCAGCTTGATACATGACACTATCCATCTGAAGATGGAACGCTTGGAGGCTGGGAAAACTGTCATGATGGAACAATAGTTTACAAACAATTAATCAGGCTTCCTAATGGCCTGAGACTTGTCTAAGGCAAATTTCAAGACTCTTTTAAAGGTCTAAAGAATGGAGGGATCTCTCAGCTGGCGTAGAGGGATTGGGAAAGAAAGTAGGCAGTGAAATGGTTTGATTAACAGGAAAATCCAACATCACCTTTGGAAGGAAGGAGGGAGGGAGGGAGGGGTGGGTTCTCAGAAGGACTCTGTTGTGGTGAAAAACTGTATGGTTCCTTGGAACAGAGAGCCTGAATTTCGCTCACCCTACGAGCAGAAGTGATTGCCACCAAAAAGGCGGCTTTCCTTGTAAGGTGCTTAAGGGTCGCTTTGTGAATTTGCTCAAAGGGGGGGACCCATGAGCTTGGAAAAGACCAGGTTTAGCTCCCAGGGAGCCGAAGGAGGCTGGACGGTGTGGGAGGGGGACTTTCTTTAAACCCTGAAGGAAATCCTTAACCACCTGAAGCTGAAAGAAAGAAGGTTGAGAATGTGACTTCCTGTATGCCGTAATGGCAGCCAGGTGTACTTTTATGATAGCAAATTTTAGACCCGACTTGGCTAAATGTAGGAGAGAAGGCAAAATTACATCGTCTTGCTCTCTGGTAGATTGGGAACCATTTTGCACACACCACAAATAGAACCTTTTCCATTTAAAAGAGTAGTAATGCCTTATGGAAAGCCTTCTAGACTCTTTCAAGATGCTCATGCAGTCCAGAGGAAGACCTAGGTGACCATACTGGAGGACCTCAGGAGCCATGCTGCTAAGTTCAGCAAGGGAAGGTTGGGATGATGGATCCTCCCGTTCATCTTGGACAGGAGGTCCGGTCTGCACGGAAGCCTCCTGTGCAGACACTCAGATGTAGAAGGTCCGGGTACCACCACTGCCGTGGCCAGTCTGGTGCTATTAGTATCATCCTCGCTCTGGTGTGTGTGAGCTTGGTTATGACCTTCAGGATCAGAGGGAGAGGAGGAAAAGCGTAAACAAAGTCCCCATACCAGTCAATCAAAAGGGCATTCCCTATCAACCCTGGTCAGTAAAACCTTGACGCGAAGGTGTGGCATTTTTTGTTTGTATCGTCCGCAAAGAGATCAATGGTTGGTTGAGCCCACTGCTGAAAAATGTCTGCCACTACTTTGTCGTGCAGAACCCAGTCTTGTTGATCGTCGAAGTGACGACTTAGAAAGTCCGCTTGAGAGTTTTGTTCCCCTGGCAGATGGACTGCTGTGATTGAGAGCTGCCTGGCCAGGAGCCAATGCCAGTTCGCCTGAGCCTCCAGGGACAGAGAGCGAGAGCGGGTTCCTCCCTGATTGTTTAGATAGTACATAGTGGTCCTGTTGTCAGTCTGGACCAATATGGACGACTATATGGAAGGGTAGAAGGCCTTGAGAGCTAGATGAACTGCCCGTAGCTCCAGCATGTATATGTGATATGCCCGTTGCTTGCTGGACCACTGGCCCAAAGTCTGCAGAGGGCCCATGTGTGCTCCCCAAACCTAAAGGGCAGCGTCTGTGATCAAAGATTGTATCGGAGGAGGTTGGTGGAAGGGCACTCCTAGTAGGAGATTTTTCCGATTAGTCCACCATGGGATGGATGATCTCGCAGAACGGGAAAGTGAAATCCGGTCATCCCATCAAGCCATCTTCTGATCCCATGTGTCTTCCAGGTCCTGCTGCAGAGGCCTCATCCTCAGCCTAGCATTGAGGACTAGGAAAATGCAAGATGCCATCGACCCCAGGAGCGATGCAACCTGCCGAACTGAGGGCTGCTGAACTTGAAATAGACAATTGCATTTCAGAATGATTGATAATAGTCTATCCTCCGAAGGAAACACTCTTCCTGCGCTGGAGTCTAGAGTAGCACCTAGATACTGTATCCTTTGAGTGGGCTGATGGACTGATTTCTCCAGATTGACCTGAAGGCCCAACCGCTTTAACAGATTCAGACAGATTAGATAGTGGTCTTTCACAGTCTGAGGAGATGAACTCTTTAGGAGCCAATCGTCGAGATACGGATAAATAGACCTCGGCGACGTAGAGCAGCGGCCACTACTGTCATGCACTTGGTGAACACTCGAGGGGCTGACTTTAGGCCAAATGGCAGGACTTTGTACTGCTAGTGCTTGGAGCCTACCATGAAGCGCAGGAACTTCAGTGTCGTGAAGCAATTGGAACATGGAAGTACACATCCTGAAGGTCTATCGAGCACATCCAGTCCCCTTGATGGAGATGAGGGTATATTTGATGGAGCGCTAGCATAGGAAATTTCTCCTTTCGGGTGGCTTTGTTGAGGATGCGAACATCCAATATAGGTCTGAATCCGGCTTTTTGGCCTTTTTGTACCAGGAAGTATCTGGAGTAAACCCCCTTTCCTCGTTGAGAGGGAGGAACTTCTATGGCAAATTTCTGTAAGAGTGGACACCTCCTGTTGTAACAGCAACACTTGGTGATCGCTGGATTTTACCAGAGGAGTGGATTGCGGTGGAAATCAAACGTAGAGCATATCTCTTTTGCAGTATATTCAGCACCCATTGATCGTTTGTAATACTGCGCCACTCTTGAACGTGATAGGCGATACTTCCTCCCACCGGAGTGGGTAACGGCGGCAGAGAAAGCGATTGCTCATTGCTTGGTAGCATTCTTGGTAGAAGAGGGTTGTCGAGGGGCACCTCTACCCCGGAAAGGTAGACGCCCTTGGTAGTGCATTTTGGACTGGTGATACTGCCTCCGAGACCACGGAGGGGTTTGAACCCTCTGTTGGAAAGCTCTGCGATCATAAGGCCTGTACCGGCGCCTGAATTCCTTTCTCTTTTCCAGACCCACAGCCTTAAGAGTGTACAGTTCTGATTTCATCCTGGTCATCTCTTCATCTGTATGCGAGCCAAATAGGGAATTCCCTGAAAAAGGGAGGTTCAACATGCGTTGCTGGGCCTCCGGTTTCAGGGCCGTAAGACAAAACCAGGAGGATCTTCAGGCGCAGATGCCATGGGAGTAAGAGTGCGCAGCCAGAGATGCTCCATCTGCCGCCGCACTTATCTGGTTCGCTACGAGAGCATCCTCCTGGAGGATCTCTCAGAAATCCTGGCGATCCTCTTTGGGCAGTTTTTCCTTGAAGCACTCGAATGAATCCCACAATGCCCTGTCATAACGTTCCAATAGAGCTGCAGCGCTAGATACTTTCAAGGATGCAGCTGCTGAGCCACATGCTTTCCTTCCCCACGGAACCAGAGCTCTGCTCTCCTTGTCTGGAGGAACCGTTGAGGAAGAGGCTATTGCGCGAGTCTTCTTCGCAGCAGCAATGATCACAGAGTCTGGCAGAGGATCCCCCCCTGAGGAAAAGAGGATCCTGCCCTGATGGCCTGTATTTCTTTAGGATCCTTGCCCTGCAGTTTTGAGCGTCACTGGGGTGAGAAAAAGGTCCATGACCCACTGTAAATGGCCCGAAACCAAAGGTTCTCTGGTGAAGAGTCTCAAAGATGACTGACTATGTCTGAGGAGCTGACATTTCGATATTCAATTTCAGTGCATCCCTTGCCAGTACATCACGAAAAGTATTGATGTCATCCACAGGCGATATTCTTGAGGGTGGACTATCTGTTAGTGTGGGAGAGTAATCTCTCTTAGAAGAATGTGTAGAGGAGGAAGACCAAGAAGGTGATCTACGCCTTTTGTGGTGGGTACGGGAAAAAGACCTCCGTGGAGATGGACTGGGTCCACTGCCTGCACCAAACGAGCCAGAGGAGATCTATGGAGAGGGCTAGAATAGTCCAGAGGTTGTCGGATCTGAGTAGAGGTAGTTTTCTGCCAGTGGTGTAAGGAGTTACCAGGGAGAAAGGTGAACGGAAGGAGAATGGTGCCCTTCTTCCCGTTGCGCAGGAGGAACAGTGATCTGCAGAGTGGTCTTCTGTGCTCACCGTTCTGGAGACAGAAGCAGAGCTTCGACGTCAAGAGAGGCCGACCTGCCTGGCAAACTGAAGACTCAGAGACCCTTCGATGCTGAGCGGTGCCTCACTGAGGGTGAGCGGTGCGTAGACGTTGACAGATGGGAGTGCCTCGACGTCGAGAGTCTATGCGCTACTAAGACTTGGAAATCCACCGACGGAGTTCTAGGCCTCGACGTTGGAATGTGAGGAGCCGACTGAAGTCCTGACGTCGGAAGAGACTTCTGCTTTGACGTCAACCGATGACCCGTCGACGGAGTCTGGTGCTTAGACGTCGGGAGTGGACTACCCAACGGAGACCAGAGACTCGACGTGATGCAGGGAGAATGTGAAGGTGAGCATCTTCTTGACGTCAAACCCCTTCTGGACTTCTTAGATGACTTAAGCCTCGACATTGACCGCCGACTAGTTGACGGTAACTGAGGACTATGCTCCGACGTCGAACGCCGTAACAAGGCGACGACAGAGAGCGATGTCTCGACACAGAGCGATGTCTCGACACAGAGCGATGTCTCGACACAGAGCGATGTCTCGACACAGAGCGATGTCTCGACACAGAGCGATGTCTCGACACAGAGCGATGTCTCGACACAGAGCGATGTCTCGACACAGAGCGATGTCTCGACACAGAGCGATGTCTCGACACAGAGCGTGTCTCGGCCGAGCGTGTCTCGACACAGAGCGATGTCTCGACACAGAGCGATGTCTCGACACAGAGCGATGTCTCGACACAGAGCGATGTCTCGACACAGAGCGATGTCTCGACACAGAGCGATGTCTCGACACAGAGCGATGTCTCGACACAGAGCGATGTCTCGACACAGAGCGATGTCTCGACACAGAGCGATGTCTCGACACAGAGCGATGTCTCGACACAGAGCGATGTCTCGACACAGAGCGATGTCTCGACACAGAGCGATGTCTCGACACAGAGCGATGTCTCGACACAGAGCGATGTCTCGACACAGAGCGATGTCTCGACACAGAGCGATGTCTCGACACAGAGCGATGTCTCGACACAGAGCGATGTCTCGACACAGAGCGATGTCTCGACACAGAGCGATGTCTCGACACAGAGCGATGTCTCGACACAGAGCGATGTCTCGACACAGAGCGATGTCTCGACGTTGGGCTATGAACCGGCACCAACGGAGATGGACTCGTCGACGCAGACCGTTGCCCGGTTGACGGTAGCAGAGGATTCGATGTTGGAGTATGACACAATATACCTCTATGTTTCGAAGTTTGACGACGACCGATGCTCTCGGTGGTGATGTCGGCGGAGGGGCTGCTGTAGCCAATTTCTTAGTCGTTATGAGGCATTTTCGACGTCGAGCCCGATGCCGAAGAAGTACAGACCGGGACTTTACTTCTGGAAGTGGAACTGGGCATCTCCTTGTGGATCACAGGAGAGCTGCCTCTGGAGGTAGTCTATTTTTTCTTCTCAGAGAGACCATAAAGACGGATTCTCTCTCTCCGAGAGTGCGCCTTGACAATTTCTGACAGTGTTGGCAGGTCTCATGGGGAATGAAACTCACGAAGACAGAGGTTGCACAAAGAATGGGAATCTGTCTTGGCCTTCTTTTTGCCACATGAAGGGCAAGGATCAAACAGAGAAAGCATCCTATGACTGAAAAAGCCAAACATTCCTATTTATCAAAAAGAAAGGTGCTGCTAGTGGGATATTATGTCCCTCAGTAGCTAGATACGAGTCCTTAGTGGGTGTCTCTAGTGGTCGACATGTTTCACGCTATCTGTGGCCTCTGGAGGAGATCCAAAGCGCTTCTTCAGGACCAAGGTGAGTTTAAATAAAGTATCACTAGCGGCCTAAATTTTTCAGTGCTGCCAGGTTGATGGAAAGGAGTAGTGTCTCTGAAAAGAGAAAGGGGCAGGACAGAATATGGGTATAGCTCTAATGTCAATAAAGTGTATAGTCCAGGTCTGCCATTGGGGGGGCCTGGTGCATATTACCATTAGCGTGAGACTTATCGCTATAGGTCAGCATGGGTGTATGAATATCTATATTGTGTTATTATTTACAATGATGTAAAAAAAATAGAAAAGATAATAAGTAAATGAATACAAAGAAAGAAAGAAAGACCATAATCAACATGTAGAACATCGAGGATGAGTTTGTCGCTCTTTGGTCACAAGTATCATGCAGTGCTGTATCCAGTAGTAATTGGTCTATACACGACTTATACCGAGTGGATAATCGGTGAAAAGTTGTCTTGGTGAGAAGCTCTGTTAGAAACGGTGGAAAAACAAAACGATGATACAATAACATGTGTAACCACCTACACACCCCAATCTAATCAAGTAAAAAGATCTTACTGAAACACTGGAATATCCTACACGCAGGGGGAACACAAATGGAATGCCCAAGATTCGCATTTAGACGAACACAGAATATCAAAAATATGATTATCCACACGAGACCCCAAAACAGACAATTGGACACTCAAAGGACACTGTGGGACCTACCAACAGTAAAAGGACATTACCCATGCGGCACGTGCAGCATCTGCCCCTTGACAAAACATACAAAAACTTTACAAATGAACAATCAGGAGTGGACGCAAAAAAGCACACTAATTGCAATACTAAGAACTGTGTCTTCATGGTAAAATGTCCATGCGATCTTTTATACATACGAATGACAACCAGAGCCATAAGAACACGCATAAATGAACACAGAAGTAATATACGATGTAAAAAGAATACCACCAAAATGAGCAGACACTATCGAGACTGGGCACACACCAGATCAAGTAAACTGGACAATCATAGAATCAAATCCTGCATGTCAACCAGAACACTCTTCCAAAAAGAACAAAGATGGGTCCACCGCTTACGGACTAACACCAAGGGCCTAAATGATGAAATACCCTGGATTGAATTAGTACGATAAACATACCGATGGTAAAACTACCATAATCACCTTACCTGTATATCTCAATTTTTTAACAAACCCCAGCAGTTTATCATGACATATATCCGAAATTTTGGACATGCAAAGTAACCAGAAGCGGAATCTGTGAAAAAGACAACTCTATGCCAAACTATGAACAAATATAGTAACCAGAAACACCACTTCAAAATGGCCCTCAAAAAAACGACCAATTTTGGATTAGCGTAGTAGAAAAACAATTATGTCAATAACAACCAAAATCTAGATCAATCTCCTAGAAACCACTCCGGTGGTATTTAAATGTCATAAATTATGAGTCACGTGACATACAAGGCCAACGATGATCACAATATACCAGGACTTAAGATGATTTTACAATAAAACCATCCGCTACAAGATGGCGCCCAAACACAACACTATACACTCTCCTATTAACTCCTTAATTAGTAGCATACTCCCACTATAAAAAGGGCGGCAAAAACTGCTTGAATACCGGCGGAGACAGAGGCATGCAGGTGGAGCAGCACAGCTGAATGGGAGAACCGCGAGTACTACAAGGATAACGCTTGCGCTTTGTCACTTCCTAGTCTTTAAATCTTTTCCTTTGAGAAAAGAAACACTGGGCCTGAACTAAACTCTCATCCACTCCCAGGATAAATGAGAGAAGTAAGATAAATATAACGCTAGCAATATGCCGGTATGTTCTTCCTTTCCCTTGCAGTTCCCGAGTGCGACATGCACAATTTGTGAATCTCTCGATCTATGACATCAATACAATAAGAGAACCCAAAGAATTTTCCTATTTTTTTCTTAGTTTGCAGGATAAAAATCACAAATGAGGACCACTGTGTGATTTTCCTTTTCTGTTTGTGAACATTGATAACGTGATTTTTACAATGAATGGAATTTGTAAACAATGCTTCCTTCCCTGTTCTTTTACAGTTCCCATCGGCCCTCACTGATCTCATGAGGCCATAATTATAGAAAGGGGTGAGGATTATGTTTTTCATTTATTATGAACAGGAACAGTGTCCTTAGGTTTGCCATCAATGGTGGGGCCCCTCTAGTGATATTCATAGTTTCTACTTTTAACCTTTAACTACATTTTTTCAAACTCCTCACCGATTATCCACTCGGTATAAGTCGTGTATAGACCAATTACTACTGGATACAGCACTGCATGATACTTGTGACCAAAGAGCGACAAACTCAACCTCGATGTTCTACATGTTGATTATGTTCTTTCTTTCTTTGTATTCATTTACTTATTATCTTTTCTATTTTTTTACATCATTGTAAATAATAACACAATATAGATATTCATACACCCATGCTGACCTATAGCGATAAGTCTCACGCTAATGGTAATATGCACCAGGCCCCCCCAATGGCAGACCTGGACTATACACTTTTTGGACAGAGCTATACCCATATTCTGTCCTACCCCTTTCTCTTTTCAGAGACGCTACTCCTTTCCATCAACCTGGCGGCACCGAAACATTTAGGCCGCTAGTGATACTTTATTTAAACTCACCTTGGTCCTGAAGAAGCGCTTTGGATCTCCTCCAGAAGCCACAGATAGCACGAAACATGTCGACCACTAGAGACACCCACTAAGGACTCATATCTAGCTACTGAGGGACATAATATCCCAGTAGCAGCACCACACACCTTTTACTAATGACAGAGGGACCACTTTAATAAATAATAGCCACTCTCCCTCCAGTCATTTTTTTAACACACTAGTTGAGACCTCACTTCCACTCGCACGCACCTAACGGCTTGTTTCATCAAAAGATCTCCGAAAAAGAGACCCTTCGGGGGACCCGTAGGGCATTGCAGCGCCGGCCCGACAAGGAGCAAAAAGCCCAATGATGAAGCATGACATCCTTCGGGGTGTGTGAGGGCATCATGAGGAGGACACACTGTCCCCACACAGAGTAGCAAAGGACACCTTTTCCTTTCTCCACTTTGAACTCTCATCTTAAGGAACAGTGACCGCCATTTATATACCTGAAAAAGCCAAACAACTGCTAGAAAAAAGGCAACTCCTTACTTCAACAGGTGTTCGATGTCCAGAAAAAAAAAAGTTACAGCAAAAAAGATAACTTTTTTTGACAGAAAAGCCAAAAAATTGTGGAGCTGAGTAACCAAGGTCCTGACTGAAGGAGCCGGAAAGAACTGACCTAACCGTCACCCCTCAGGCATGATGGGAAGCTGGGGGTCATGGCTGCCTTAAAGGAACGGTGCCAGTTTTTACTTAAAATTGCATTAATGGTCTATGCTGTTAAGCTTTCAATGCAGCCTATGCTACAATTTTTCTGCAATTTTTTCATAATATATATATATATATATATATATATATATATATATATATATATATATATATATATATATATATATATATATATATATATATATATATATATATATATATATACATACATACACATATATACACACACATACATACACCGGGGTCCCCGTGCATGGGTGGGAATATTCAGTGCTTACGACTATTGAGGATCCCCTGGAAGAGAAGAATGTTTTAAGTTTAGCAAGTGCCTGCTATTGCTCTGGATGTATGTGGAAAAGCTACAGCAGCACAGCAATATTTTGCAGAAGGGTGTACAGCGGTTAAATCAAGACTATTGCTCTGCTCCTAATGCTCGCATACAGTATTATGTTTTTATGAGACATTGTAAAGAGTATTTTCGGTTGTGTGTGATTTTGTTAAACCAATGGCAAACTTTATTTTAAAAAAATAATAATGAAGACAAGATTTGCTTAGAAGATGAACTTTTGGTTAAAGTGTAAAGTAATGGTCTTCTAGTGGATTTTTTGTGATTTTTTTTTTTATTCTTTACCCCATCTGATTAATCCAAAACAATTATTTGACTGAGCATTTTTCAGGTTATGTTAGACGAACAATTGTTAAGTTACAGAAAAACTTCAGTCATATCGCCCAATACGCAATGTGAATGTAAAAAGAAAAACTGCACCTAAAAGTCAGGCACGGGAAGGTCAGGCCACTAAGCCCTAATGGGCACTCCTATTGATGCAAAAGCCGCTTCAGCCCGTCCTCTCCACCCAAGAGCGAGCCACATGGACGGGAGAGCCCGACATTTCCTCGCTAACGTTGCCTCATTTGGGGATTTCCTCGCTAACATTGCCTCATTTGGGGATTACTGTAGCTTTGTATATCCAATCTAGTAAGTGGAACTGTCCGTGATCCACAATATTCACTGTCCATATGGAAGCATACTATTGTGGCCTTGCGACGCAGCAATTTGGTGGAGTACAGTCTTACTAATTGTCCTGAAGTCCATTGTTATGGACGAAACATGTTGGCAATTTGTCACGTGTGATGCTTTTTAAGAAAATAAAATAAATAAAGACAAGAACATCCTAGGATACGGACCTTGAAGTCCAGTCTGAGAGTAAAGACCACTTATTACTATAAATGCAGGGGTGTGGAATTCCAATCGCAAATGCCCAGGACATTCTCTTTAGGGTCAAGGATAACAAGTCTTTGTGTTTACTTTATCCCCCGAACTTGCATGCTCAACTTCCTGCACCACAAACCCTTTGGCTACAGATTAACCGTGCTACATTGGGGTTGTGGTGAAGAGCTTTGTGTGTTGCTAAGGCAAGATCTGCAGTCATATGTTATAAAATTTGGAAATTGTACAAACGTTTCATTAATGTAAAACCTCTGTTAGGGCAATCCAAAAAGCAGTTATGGGATTAGAACATCAAACCACAAACAGTCTTATGCTCGTAAGAAAAATGTAGCCCTCAGCAAGATTAAAATGCCCTTCAGAAACTGATGCTGAACAAGGAAATAGATGTGTGGAGGAGTTCTAGTTACATCCATTTTGTTTATTGGCTTCGATTATGAAAGGCTCTTAAAAGCATGGCAATGTTGCACCAGTCTATTACCTTGTTAAAGTAGTTTCCCTTTGCTATCTCACATTAAGAGATCTGGAGGATGCCGCTACATACAGAACGAAATGTTGACGTCACTTACGCATTTCTTTAGATAATTTTAAGCACCACTTTACATCCAATGTGTTGTCATAGACAAGGAACCCAACCCAAGGATGTGATAGGGACCATGGGTGAAATGTATAGAGGAACAAAAGGTTCCTTCCAGTGAAATATTTACAACAATACATATAGAAATCAAATCGTTTTTATACCAACATTGAATAAAATCATATAATCAATAATTTTACACATACATGGTTTTATTTGATTATTGCACATTGAGTTATTTATAACTTATAAATTGGACATTTTATTTGTTTATGAGCTGTATTGCTTTTATGGTCCTTTATCAACTGAATAAAGTTATTTTGAATTAGATTCATATGGTTATAGAAAGCGGTGCATTCAAATAGGTGAGGATTCAAAAAGCAATCTCTTTGAAAAAAGGATTGAAGCCTCCCACAGATAAGTAGAGGTAATAAGGGTCCAATCATGGAGAACAAATCACCATATTCCAGGGAAGGATGGCTATACAACATGGTGCCAAACAGTCCAGTGATTCCAAACACCCATTGTGTAAGCCCTGTGAGGATGATCTTCAGTCCCTAGAAGGAGTCTCTCCCTTTAGAAGTGACCAATGAAGAGAATAGAACCACTTTGTACAGCTGATCTCTATATTCACCTCTTCGAAATAAAAAGGGTGTCCTGCAGCTTAGCATCATCTCATAAGGGGGAGGGGAGACTCGCGTAGGGTGGATCACTATAGCAGGTGTGCACGAGGAGGCTGCTCCCCAGCGTCTGGGACAAAAAGTAGGCTTGGGCACCAAAATAAAAGTGGCACTCATTAGTGAGCCTGATAGTAAAAAGGTGGCCCATGTTTGCAAATTGGGGGCATTCAGAACACGTAAAGACACGCTGTATAAGTGTTGTGCAAGGTATAGGAGCCAAATGTGCTTGCTGCAGGCAAGGTTTGCTTTAATATCAGGAAGATCCATAGTAAAAGAAAAAGAAAACGACCCAGTAGACCATAAAACAGTCCTACAAACAACCAAAAAAACGGCCCATTTACTGAACCGTCAGAGCAGCCCTTCGGGCACTTCCTGAATGTCCTATAGGCCAGTCCCTGTTACCCAGGTAGGTCACCACTGGGGCACTAGCCAGTCAGGCACGACGGGAAAAGGAAGGGTTAAAGGAAAAAAGCTCGACTGATGGACCATCTGAGCAGAAGCAAGATTCCGGCATACCTGCACAAAAAGGCGTGGGAGAAAACTGCGTGCATAATTTGTAGGTTTCTGGGCGAAGGTGGTTTCGGTCACGGCCACTAGGTGGCAGGGAAATCCCAGGTTGGAAATGGGAGAGACGCAAGACGTAAAACCAATATGGCTACAAATATACTAGTCGAGTGATGTAGCCGTTACATTGTTACTCATGCAGGCTGCAACCTAAAAACAAAAACTTTAGATTTGCTTTTTTAACGATTTCTTCAGAATCATCTAGAACGTAATGGATTCTGCAAGACTATGGTAAACGCGCACGTGAACTGGAGAAGGCGTTGAGCGGGATACTTATAACACAATCCAATTCAGAAACAACCACGTCTCTCCAGCGCACACCCAAAACAAGGTTACCTGGTGATCCTGGATCTTCCTTCCCACGACTCGGAAGGTGTTATTGCCTGTGTGATGGTATATGTGAACTCGACTGAAGCCAGTCGAGCCGCCAGCAGGTACCCACTTCTTGTTCGCGTCATCATACACCATCACAGCAGCTCTTGCCTGGCAGATGCTCTGTTCACTGGAAAGATACAGATGAGAAAAAAACAAAATCAGCCGTAAGTACCAAACACTGAAACGCAAACGTCACCAAATATGAATGCATTCGTCAGGCACCAATACACGTAGCACTTACAAACTGGCAAGGCACATTCGAAAATGTTTCACGGCCTTCATTGGCCTTCGGTTTGGTCAGTGCTTGCACTTCAGTCATGGCCGATGTCAGTGCAACACTACCTGAGCCACAACTCTTCCAAAATGGACCCTGCTAACACCACGCAAACGCACGCACACGTGCTCTGCCCTCTCAGTCCTCACCCACCACAAACTTTGTTTGTACTGCCCAGTTTACTGCCCCCAGAATGAGAATTTCGTGCGGAGTCCTTCAGGGCTCTTCACTTTTCCCCCTGCTGTTCAATCTTTACCTTCTCCCTCTTGTCCGAGCCCTGAAAGAGCGCCAAGTCTGTACATTTAACTATGCTGACGATTTCCAACTTATTTTTTCCATCAGCAACTTCTCGGAGTCGGTCCACGCCTTTCAGTCTACTATGCTGTTCATTAGTCAGTGGATGAACAGTAACCATCTAAAACTCAATCCGGACAAGACGGAGTTGGTTTTAACAGGCGGCATCTCTAAAAATCCCTGGGGCCCTCACTTTTGGCCCAGGGAGCTGGGTCAGTCCCCCTCTCCATCTAGCTCGGCTAAGAGCCTGGGAGTAATAATCAGTCAGGATCTCACTATGAAGCCTCATATTGGGTCAGTGGTTTCCACCTGCTTTTTCCAACTCAGGAAAATAAAAAAAGATCTGCAGATTTCTTACCCATGAAGCTCGGATTCAGGTGATTATTGCCATGGTCATGTCCCATGTCGACTATGCTAATTCACTATACTTTGGCATCCCCCTCTACTTATCAAAACGTCTGCAGATGGTACAAAATCAGGCCGCACGTCTGATTATTCATCAACCTAGGTACCATCATGTTACTCCTCTCCTAAAGAAACTACATTGGCTTCCGGTGGTTCAGCGCTGCGCCTTCAAGGTTGGGTGCCTTATCTTTAAGTCACTCAATGGAAGAAGCCCTAAATTTGTGAACTTGATTAACAAGTACGCTCCCACACGTAATCTTCGCTCAGCCCACAAGCAACTCTTGTCCATTCCGTCTTTTAAATTAAAGCGCACTGGTGGTACCAGGTTTGCTATCTTGGCCCCCATATTCTGGAACTCCCTCCCCTCTGAAATTCGCTTCTGCACCAATCTTCTTGGCTTCAGAAGACTTCTTAAAACCTGGCTATTTCGACAGGCTTTCTGAATAATTTTTTAGGACTTGGGTATCAAAGTAGCGCCATGAAACCACCCCGGTGTACGTGCGCTTTATAAATTTATTTTAACATAACAGGAGATCCAAATCTTAGAATAAAAACTTCAACGCAGTCTCTTAACGTCAGGATCTAGCGGGAGTTATCGCTTTCAAGGAGATCCATCATTGAAAAAGCATAGTCTAACCTTTAATTGTGCCTTCATGAAAAATTCCTAATCACAGTATTTCCACTGACACTTCTAAAGATATTAATTATCTACCACAATATTCAGTTTAAATCCATCAAAACTGCAGGGTTCAGACATTTTTCAATCGCACGTTTTCTAGTACCCAACAAGAACATCCCTTCACAATTTAAAACAGCTGCACTGACTAGCTTTAGTGTTTTTGTTAATGTTGCTGTTCGCCCCTAGCTAATATTGAAGTCTTGCCAGTCTTTGAGGATGTAGCCTATTAAGCACTCAAGCTTTCTCTGAACGTTAAACAGTGACGGTTAGTGTTTCTGTGCACTGCAGCTATTTTATGTCCTCTTACATGGGGACCTCACAGACCTTCCTCAAATTATACTGCTTGGCCCTCCACTTATTGCAGCTTACTAAACCTAGTGGCTGTGCCTGCTCTCCCTCCCATCCAAGCGCTGCTCCTACTACCGAACTCTCAACTACTGCACCTACAGACTTCTCGGGCCAGACTCTGCGGTTTATGTCAAAGGATCAAGATGGATCTATTGGATTCCAATTTCTATAAAAATGTGCTCCAGTGTAGCTTTAGAGAATGTCTGGTAGTACCCACGTTTTCCGGCTATTTACAGATGTACACAATGACGTACAAAGATACATGTTAAATGTGACGGACCCCGTGCACATGTAAGCCAGTACCAATATTCCTAGTATAAAGCTGCTCATTTCCCATTACCTGGAGCATTAGGCGAGCCATTGAACCAGTTCTGGAATACAACCTCGTTCTTCACATCTAGCCCACCGTGCGCAACCTATGTATAACAAATATTGACGCACAATCAGATAGAAGATACTTGTTCCTCCGAGGTCAAGATATAATCAAAATATGTTTGTTAGGCTAGATCAATTCCATGGCCTAGCTATAAAGGTCTCCATCTTAGAATTTGCAGGTCAAACATTTAGCTCCTTTTACATCAAGCTGATCCTAAAAAGCTAGCCATATCAAACACTCCCAACAGTGATCTGTTCTCTAGTTTTTGCATCTGCTGGTCAACTTAAAAGCTGGTGGAAGTAAGTTCTAGTGTCAATGGGTGGGACCTTTGTAGAGCAATCAACATTGAGATGCACCCACTACAAGGCGCATCTCAACACAATGTGTGTATATATATATATATATAGTTTATTAACCAATACTCATTCATCTTCCCTAGATGTTTGCTGGGCAGTCCCTCTGATCAAGTCTTCTTCCCTCCATTTGAGGCCCTGGGCTTCCAAACCCTCTTGGTGGGTCTTAATTATGTGATGTTGTCCTTTCAGCTCAAACTAATGCAAAGGAAGAATGCCATCTATATTGCTTATTCGTCCTTCAAAGAATTATCGCTTATTTTGCTTTCAAATGCCTAGACACCCATTGCATAATTAACCACAACAGCTTGTTCTTACCTGCAGTGGTGGTAAACAGGCCACTGGACTATAATGCAGACTTCCTGGCTCAACCATTTACAGGCTAAATCTTGACAGTTAGCATGGGCAACTTCAACTTACGGATCGATAGCAAAGTAAGAACCAGCCCAGGGCGTCATTGACAATAAGGAGGTCCTGTGCTTCCTTCACACAGGCAGTGAGCAGCCCTACTGACACTAGCTGGCATATCCATGACTTCACGTTATTGAGGTTGTGTGTGAGAACTAACAAATCAGTCCAACTGCAGACTGGTCGGATGATTGCTTTAACTTGTACCTCAACAACCTGAAGCACAGTCCGATCCCCGCCGGGAGAAATAAAGCACCTCCCATTCCAACCAAGTTTTACTGAGGTCAGCACTTAACAGTCAATCTAAAATGATAGAAGGCTGACCCTTCAGACCTAGCAGACAGTGGTGCAACAATAGTCCCCTACCACAACATCCATCATTCTCAACATACTAGCCACAGCCAAAATGAGAAAGCCTAAGAAGGGCATCTAATTAACCAATACATAGGAAGTAGCAAAAGGAAACGGATCAGCTTCAACATGAAGTGGCAATTATTTAAATACTTAATTATATACACCTCAGTGAAAACAAAGATACTTTTGAAATAGCATTATGATAATCAAACAAGTGACTTACCTATGGTAACGCAATTTCTGGTGGAGACTTTCTAACCACAAACTCTATCTTTTGAATCTTCCCCACATGCCAGACTGTATCCAGAAACTTTTGAGCAGTACCTCTGCACGTCGGTAGGCGGAGCTATGTGCCTCCGCACAAACGCCGTTCCACTACAGAAATAACAAGCAGGGCCTATATAGGCACCACTCCTGTGTGCCAACATCGGTTTCTTTCAAGGCTGAGCACACCCCAGACGCAGAACACCAACAGCAAATTCACGTTGACCAGTGTGCAGAATCCTGGACTTGGGATCTTATTAATGGGCAGAGCTCAATTCTCAGAACTGGGAAGGTCAGTGAGGACTCTGCAGTTAGCTGGAGTCTCTACCAAAAACAGCGATACAGAGGATAAGTAACTTGTTCTTCTGCTAGAGACTTCGAACTGCATAGTACTCATGTTTCAAATGGATACCAGAGCAGTACCTATTAAGAGGTCAGTCTGGGAATTGAGTCAAACCAAGAAGTCCTCTAGGACTCAAAGGCAAAATGCCCTTCTCAGCGAACTTGGCTGTCCAGACAGTAATCATTTGTGAATGCATGGAGCGACGCCCACGTATCCGTCTGGCAGATGTCCAGGACAGGGCCTACGTGTGGCAACGCAGAGGTAGCAGCTTTGGTCATGGTGGAATGGGCACGTAGACCTTCTGGAGGCTGCTTTTTAACCAATGCTTAACAGATTTTGATATAGAGTACAGTATTGGGAGATGGTCCTTTTCTGCACTGTTGCTTTTTTTCGCTTCGGTGATCCAGAACAAAGACATGATTGTCCACCCAATGTTCATTGGTACAATTGATGTAAAAGCTCAGCACTCTTTTAGGGTACAAGTGATGGAGCCTCTCCTCCTCCTCAGATGGGTGATGTGGAGAACAGAACGCCGGCAAAGTGATAGTTTGACAGACCTCAACTTTTGGTAAGAAGGATGCTCGTTTCTGCAGAACCAGTTTGTCTGGGAAGAAGATGGTGCATGGCAGGTTAACAAAGAGCCTGAAGCTCAGTCACTTGCCATGCCGAGGTGATGGCAACGAAAAACAGTCTTGTTGATTAGAAGTCACAAGACACTGCTGTGAAGCAGCTCAAATGAAGTTAATGTCCCACTGAGGCATGACAAAGGGATAGGGAGGAGGCAACTGTTGGTGACGACCAGAAAGCGCATGACAACTGGTGACTTAACTAATGAGGGCTGGTCTGGCAACCATAAAAATGCAGAAAGAGCCAAAAGCTTAGAGCAAAGCCTTGCCGGGCAAGAGACAAAACGAACCGAATGTCAGATAACTTGGCCTGGAGAGGGTCACTCTGGTGTGTGCCACACCAAACCAAGTATTTGTTCCAACGACCAGCATATACAGTTTTTGTTGAGGAACGCTTGGCTGCCAAAATGACATCAACCACCTCCAGAGGAAGGTCGAAGGTGTTCAGCTGTCACCATTCAACCTCCATGCACAAACGTGGAGACTGTCAAGATCCAGGTGCAGAACCCTGCCCTGCTGTTGCAACACCAGGTCCTCTCCAAGGGGCAACCCGATCGGAGGACAGGTACTTACGCCCAGGAGTTCTGGATACCATGCGTTCTGTACCTAGTCCAGGGTCACTAGGATGACTTGGGCCCCATTGTTCCTGTTCCTCAGTATTCAGAGCAGGAGTAGTATGGGATGGAAAGTGTCCAAGAATCCAGAGATCTACTCTAGGTTGAATGGGTCCCCCAACAGGTGCCCTAGAAACTCCAATGCGCAAAATTACTGACATTGCACGTTCTCGGCAGTGGCAAATAGGCAGAACCAAGGTTCTCCCCATTTGCGGAAGAGACCTTGCACCACCTCCAGTTTAACTGCCACTCACGATCCACTAGGTGTCGACAGCCAAGCTCATTAACTCTGGATTGCAAAGATCCTGCTAGGTGGTTCACCACTAAGACGATCCTCTGATGGCTCGGCCATTTGCAGAAGTGTAGCACCTCCTGGTACAGGGTCCAGGACTCCACACCGCCGTGCTTGTTGCAATAGCACATGGCGGTGTGTTTACATAAGCACCTGCAGCAGCCTCCCTTTAGTGGATGGAAGAAAGGCTTTCGCTGCCAAGTAGATACCACTCTGCTCCAGGAGGTTGATATGTAGCCTGGCCTTCACTGGATGCCAGAGTCCTCTGATCTCCACCACTGCTAGGTGGCCGCCCCAACAAAGAAGGAATGCATCAGTGACCACAGTCACCTCTGTGTGGGGTGGGAGAGGAGTCTGCCACTGACACCATTGCGGTCCAGTAACCATCACGGCAGATCTACTGCAGTCTCCTCAGAGATCCTGATGTGGTCCGAGAGGTCCCCTTGATATTGGGCCCACTGAGGATTCAGATACCACTGCAGAGCCCACATATGCCACCTGGTGTGCTTGACCAGCAGGATGCAGTAGGCCATCAGTCCCAGCAGTCTAAGAGTCTACCTCACTGGAATCCAGGACAGGGGCTGAAAGATCAGGATCAAAGGAAAAAAGGTCTTTAATTCTCCTTACTGGGTTAAAGGCATAAAACCGTACAGTGCCCAGAATGGCTAAGATGAAGAAGAGCATCTGAAAAGGAATCAGATAATGAATTCAGCACGTTAATCGTGAGCCCCAGAGATTAGAGGAAGTTCACCATAGTGTGGAGTGGTTGGAGACTGGGGTGAGGCCACTTTCAAAAGCCTGTCATCAAGGTAGGAGGAAGACTGACTCCTGACCTCCGAAGGTGTGCTACTGCCACCACCATCACTTTCGTGAACACTAGAGGGGCACTGGCGAGACCAAAGGGGAGCACAGGGAATTGAAAATGCTCCGGTCAAACCACAAACCGTAGGTAGCGCCTATGGGCCTGCAGGACGATTATATGGAAATTGATGTCCTGCAGGTCTAAAGCCACCATCTAGTCTACTGGGGCAAGGGCAGCCAATACCTGGGTCAGCGTGAGAATATGAAATTTTCCTTCAGGTAGATGGAACTGAGGGGGCACATTTCTACAATAGGACCAAGACCTCCGTCCTCTTTCAGCACAAGAAAACAGTGAGAATAACAACCATGATCTACTTCTGGCATACTCACCCTCTTGATAACCTCTTGGCCAAAAGGGCTTGCACTTCCTGCTGTAAGACAGACAGATGGTCCTCCGACAGTCGCTCTGGAGGCAGTAGAAGGTGCTGTAGAGTGGCAATGACAGGCAATCTGTACCACTTCCAAGACTATCTGCAGGGCCCACCTGTCTGATGTGATGGTCTGCTGAACCCAGCAAGAATCAAGCGGCTCCTGCCTCCAACATGAGTGGCTGTGCTACAATAAGGGCATGCTAAAAGTGTTCGTCAGGTGGGGCTGCAAAGGGGAGGGGGCAGTGGACTGAGTGGCTCACTGAATCGGACCACAGAGGCAGTAGGTGCCACGGTTTCGAAACTGCTTTAAACTTTTTTGGGGCTGGATTGACTGGTGGTATGGGATACCTCTGCCAAAGCAAAGAACATTCGGTTAGGGCCGATGCAGTTTGCGCAAGAAGAGTGCTGTGGCCCTGCTTTCCTTGAACTGTCTTGTCCCCAGATAGACTAGTCCTGTCAAAGGGCATTGTCCATAAGGGACGACTGGACATCAGCTGAAAACCCAGAGGACCAGGCGTGGCAGCGATCGGCAATGTCCGTGCCAATGGCCCGCCTACTGGAACCAGTGGCGTCCAAGCCACAACGAAATGTGAACTTGGCTAAATCACGACCATCCTGGACAGCTTGAGTGACGCAGGTCGTGGATCTTCTGGGACACCTAGGACGACTTGAGCCACAAAATCTCAAAAAGGGTGGGAATAGTGGCTCAGGAGGCATTCGCAGACCTGAAGACTAAGCTAGTGAAGGAAAATACCCTCTCCCAAAGGTCTACACACATTTGGACTCCCTACTGGGTAGAGTAGTCGGGAAGGTATTCAAGTTTGTCTGACTTGCATACATCTGTACCACCAAGCTTTCAGGGAAGGGGAGCAGAGATAAAAATGCAGGGTCACCCTGGGCATGGCAGAGGTGACTCACAATCTAGTGAATGACCACGGTGCCTGAACAAGGTTGGCCTAAGCGACCAAAAGGGTATCTGTGTGCCCGTCTGAAGGTCATGAGGATCTCAGTAGATGTTTGCCCCCGCTGGAGCACTTCCGTCAAAACATTTGTTTTGTCCTCCAAGGTGGGGACCTGAGGGTCAAGGACTTTAGTTGCCCTATGCGTAACCATTGCGTAAGAAGAGCTCATCCTCCGTGGTAGCACCAGGGGGGGGGGTGAGAAAAGGCCCATCTGAGGGGACATATCAAGGTCACTGGTCTCTTGAAGTTCATCAAACCATTTTTTCTCGTGGAACAGTCACCCGCATCAATCATTGTATGAATCCCTATCAAATAAGGAATGCAACATATGCGTTCTTCCTGCTGGGGGTGGCAAATCCAGTGGGGTAGGTGACACTTCGATGGAAACAGAGCACAGCCTCGGTCAAGGTCAAATTTGCGCCGACTCAAGAGTAAGAGAGCACAAATGGAACTTCATCCACTGGCACCGAGGCTCTGGAGAAAGCTGTGCAGTGCGGCGGCGTCGGAACAGAAGCCGGGGGAAGGTGTAGGAGTAGATTCAGATGGTCCATCTAGCTCAAAGGGCGAACTTGCCAGTGGTACCCTAGATGGAGGGTCACTTGGCTCCTTAGGACTCAAAGGCACACTACAGGGTGTCGGTAAAAATCCTAAGAGTTGGAGCATGGCCAAAAAGTTCAGTGAGATCTGCCTCAGTGTTGCAGACTGCCCCAGAAACTAGAGTTGTGCTGGGACAAGTTGCAGGATAGATTCAGACAATGGACTTCGGGAGATCGCTAGAGATGCATGGTGATGCCCTCACACCTTCTCAGGATGTAAGTGGCAGGAAGGAGCCGAGTCCCTCTTTGATATTTTTGTGCTTTTGACTTCAAGCGTGATGACTACCACAGGAATGACTCCAGCGACTTCAGTACCAGGATCGTGACGGACCCTATGACTTGGACCGGTCTTGTAGCAGAGTATTCTGGTGCTGGACAGCAGTTTTGCCTCATGTTCTGGTATGGCCTTCGGGTTTATAGACTAGCAATCACTGCAGGCCTTAGAGTTGTGACTCGACTCCAGACCCCACATGCAGACAAAATTAGGATTGGTCACAAACTTGTATTTCTGACAGTCTTTACAGAGTTTTAATCCTGTCATCTTGGGGTGTGATTTTTCCCTTGAACACTGCAAACTTTAAAAAAAAAAAAAATTTAAAAACTTTCTCAAAGAAACTAGAGGTAGCTCTAGATCCGTGTCTGGTGGTGCGTACAGAAATGAATTCACGTCAGCGCACAAGAGTGGCACCTATATAGGTGTGGATTTGGGGGTCTCCTTGGAAGACCACCCAAAGGTGCAGGGTCCACCCTTAGTCCACGGGTCCGGGATACAAACTGAGCCCAACACTGGAGCGCCGAGAGAAAGGATATTTATTACAATCTCATGAGATGGAGAGAGAGCATCAGCAACAGACACCCGCAGCTTGTCTGAGGAGGCAAATCTGCCAAGCACTTTGGTTCCACGTCTTATATAACCTTCATCCCCACCCCAGGCGTGTATAGTAAAGAAAGAACACCATGATTATGAAAAGGGGGGATGTATACAGAAAACGATGACCATAATTATACAAAGGGAGACGTGTACAGTAAAACAATGAACACCATAATTATACAGGCAGAGGTCAATCTGATAAGTTAGCAGATGGTCACTGTTGGGCCCCTGCAGGGCGTAGGTGAACACCATAATTACACAACAAGCAGAGGTCAATCTGATAAGCTAGCAGATGGTCACTCTTGGGCCCCTGCAGGGCGTAGGTGAACACCATAATTACACAACAAGCAGAGGACAATCTGATAAGTTCGAGATGGTAGCTGTCAAGCCCTGCAGGGCGAAGGGCAGGGTGAGGACAGTAAGCACAGGCGAACAGTCCTGTTCAACTGGGGTTAGCAAGAGTTGTGTCAGATTGTGGCAAACAAGGGCACGGACAGTCCTGCTTGGCTGGTTTAGCATGAGTTCAGGCAGGTCAGGAACAGGGCGTTGGTGGCAGTGCAGAGGTGAGGTGAATCAAGATGTGAAGCCACAGAGCATTTGTGACCCCTGTAGAGAGGTCGCAATGGAGGATGAAGCGCAAAATGGCTGAGCTAATGGCAAGACAACAGACGTACTTTTCCACATAGGCCCACATGACCTATACGGAGCACAACAGTGTCTATGCAGAGCCGCACGGGGCCACCTACTAGCAGACAGAGGTTATCCTCAAGTTTACGGATTCAGTATGGCATCTGGGGAATATTCAAAAGGTGAAGAATTCTACTGTAAGGAGTATCCATTAAGAAAAATGGGATACTACATTATACACATTGAGGCCTCCAACTTCATTTGTAAAACCATTGTTCAAGCACTAATCCCGTCCTGCCTAGATTATAGGAATGCACTTTACCTCAAAATCTCTGCATATTTGACTCTCCACTTGCAGGTTAAATAAAACTCGACTGCTCATTCTTAATCTGTCTGCTCGTTCTTTTATCACCACCTCAAAACCTACACTGGCTTGTCATGCATAAACTGGCCAGGTTTAAAACCTTATGATCTGTGCACAAGGCTCTTAATATAGGCCGTATTTATTTGAATAACTGAAATATTACTCTCCTACACATGTCCTACACTCCACTTCCATGTATCTGGCTTGCAAATCTCATAAGCCTACACAAAACTGGCAGCCATTCCTTTTTGCATCTTTCTGCCAAACACTGGAGCCTATTCATGCTTTCAATCCAGCAACTGCATAACTATGCTCTTTTTAGGAAAACTCAAGACTTGGCTGTTTCAGTAGGAATAAGCATATTTCTCCTCTTTTGCCCCTTAGATTCCCAGCGGCACAATGCTCTTTTTTATTTTAGAGTAACAGCCTGCAATTTACAAAACTAAACAAATAAACCAAAGTAGTGATCTGCTCTGTGTCTAACGGGTCTGTCCAATCCAGAGGCCCTTAAAGAACAGCAGAAATGTAACTGAGGGCACATTTTAGTCAGGGTCTTGCGAAGGTTTCCCTCATATAGGTCTTGTTGGATATGATATAGACAAGAACCCCCCCTCCAAGGTAGTGAGTTGCCAGTGCATGCCAATTAGGAAGAGTGCCTCCGAGATAAATATCACACGATTGTTGGTTAGACATAGTGGGCATACGGCTGACTGTCTCGTTATCACGAAACCAGCAACTAGAGCATGCTCTGCCAAGGTGTCAGAGTGGTGCGAGGCTGACAGTTAGGTCTCATATATATAGGACTAGATCATCCGCGTATCAGGATACTGCATCTGTCCTACCTGCGACTAGAATGTCCCATTCACGACCCTCTTTGCAGAGCCGCACGGCGAGTGGCTCTATGGCGAGCGCGAAAAGCAAGGGGGAAGAGTGGGCAACCCGGTCTCGTGCCCCAGTTGACTGGGAAGGCGACTGCCCAGGAGGTTGGCTTGGAGTAGAGCAATCTGGTGAAGGTAATTAGCCTGGGTCCAATCCCCATTCAGGCGAGTACCGCAAATAAGTAGGGCCATCACAGGGTGTCGAACACCTTCTCCAGATCAAGGATAAAACCAGCCGAATGTGGGAAGCACCCTTGGACTTGATGCGGAACATGAAAGAGGCGCTGGTTGGCTTCCAGGCCATCTATCTGAATCCACTATAAGGAGAATACCTACAAATGTTTGACCTGCTGGTACCTTAACCCAGTGCGGCTCCATCAGATGGGGAGGGGGGTTCAGAGATATGTTGGAAGGGGTGTGGAAATAAGGGTTCTTTTCTCCATGTGTGGTGGACCTGCCCCCAGATCCAGGCATTTTGGGACATAGTCCTTCATATTGACTCGATTACTAACGTTCATTTACCTCATGACTCGCTATTGATCCTTTTGGGGGACCCAGGGGAGGACAGACTATATCCCACAACACCACACCAGGGGCTGCTGCTGCTGCTCTCCCACCTCCTCTCAGCCAAACGGCTGAGGGTTGCTCAGATGTGAAAACTGCATCAGGCACCATCACTTAACTAGGGGTGGGGGAAGGTACGGACTATTTACGCCATGGAAAAACTCACTGCTATTGTTCGGAACAGGGTCTCATAATTTGAGGCAATTTGGTACCCCTTCACTACATACATAAAAAGGCCACGGAACACTGGGAGAATACAACAATGTTTACAACCCTTATACCATCCGGAATCTGAGAGATGGCGTCCTCCGGGGAGGGAGTAACCACCTGGTAGGCCAGCGGACTGCTCATTTATGTGTTTTTGCCTATCCTCAGGTGGGGGGGGAGGGATGCATGAATATCTGTGCTCAATGGACTTTGTGCTTCCATGATGTCGACTGTAATTAACTATACGTATATGGAAATGCCAACTTGTGTGTCTTCTGTTTCCAAAATAAAAATTATGGTATGGAAAAAAAGGAGAGACCTGACAACAGCAACATATGTACATAAAAACAAATGGGAATTCTCAATGAGTTATCAAATCGAGAGAAATACATGGAACATTAAGCCACAAATTCCACCTCTGTTTAAAGGGACATAATCTTGCAGATAAAATGGTCTCTTGGATACATTATATTTATTTAAACAAAATGTCATCACTTCACATTTTTCACCACTGGGACACAGAGGCTGTGCTTTTTCACACCCATCAATCACACTATAAATGAAGACATCGTGCTTAAGTACCATATCCCTCCATCTGCTGTCTTCATCACATTCCAAAACAATGTGATTCTTACCAGATTGTGAATTTTAATAATTTCACTCCCCACCAGCTATTTATTTTCTTCCAACGATTCCCTCAGTTCCTTCTTTAGTGGCCTTCCTCATATCAACATTTTCTTTCTATTTTCTCTGCAGCACCTTCTCACACTCTCCATGCATCTTCAGTTGGTATTTTTAACACAAACCTTCCTCCAAACCCCACCCAGAACAAACTTAGTCAGAGTTCCTCCCATTAATGGGTCTAAAAGTGGTTTTCCCTATTGTCTGAAGGGGAGGTTCCTCTTTCCAGTTCAACCCAACTGACTATGGCAATTGGCCATTTTCTGTTAAAGTGTCATTCAACGTCTATGCCATGCCGTTATAGTCTGGATGATTGAGTCCCCTTCCTGTGGTCAATGATGTACTCCTTGGAAAAACTCTTTCAAGCTCTCTGGAACAGAATTGTATCCCATTATCTTTTTGAATCATCTTTGGATTCCCTTCCAAGAGGAATCTTTCTTGGAAGAATTATTCCCACTTTTTAAACTTGCACCATTAACCAAAGAAATCTCCTACCATGGGAACAAATTGGATACAAAAAATATATGGAAAAGCAGGTTCCCTAGAAAATGAGCCCACAAGAACCAATGCTACTACTTCAAGGCATATCTGCTAATCTTCTGCATTGCATGGGTAGAGCAAATGTATTAAGCACCATATCGCTTTTCCAGCAATCAGAATACTGAGCCTTCTTTCGACCTGTGAACTAAGACCAGGCCAACAGTAAGTCAGCCATATCCTCTTAGTCTTCACCACACCAGGATGTCCCTTGCGGGCTAACTAAGGGATTTGTTTACTAGTGATTTTGATTAAACGAACCCCATGTCCCTGAACAAATCCTCTCTCAGGGATAATCCAAAACCATTCAGAAAGGTCTTTCTTATTAACAAATTAAATTTTACATTCCACAATTTCTTGAAGGATTTAATCACCTCCTTCCATTTCTCATCCTCATTCTTCCACAAGTGTTCTGAAATCATACCCTCGGTGATCACACACACTTTCCTTCTCCACAAGTGCTCACCTTACTCCTCAGTACCCAGTCCATCAGAAACAATGTGTAACAAGCGATTAGATTAATAGCTTGTAAAGCGCCTGGTTACTCCAACAGAGAGTCCCCGCGCTAGGAATTCTTCCTCTCAGTAGAGTCTGCCTAGGTCTTAAAAATATCTTAGCACCAGTCTACCTGGGATGACCTAAAGAACCCGGTCTTGAGTTTCCTAAGGAACAGCACTTGTGAGGGCTGCATCCTGAGATCCAGTGGCAGTTGGTTCCAAACTTTGGCTGCCAAAAAGCTGAAAGATCTGCCTCCTAAGCGTGCCCATTGAACTTTAGGAACTGTCAGCTTTGCAGATCCTGCAGATCTCAGGTTTCGAATAGGTCTATAGGGGGTGAGTAGGGGCCGAAGGCAGCTAGGGCCTTTCTTGTTCAGAATTCGATGACAAAAGCACATCGCTTTAAAAGTCACTCTGTCCAGCACCAGTAACCAGTGTAGTTCCCTAAGGGCGGGGCATTCTGTACTGAGCCGGGTCTGGTGGGTCAGTGGACTAATGCATCCACTGCAGGGGCCTGTGTTCGACCTAATGGTCACAGGTTCAAATCCCGGCGGGTCCACTCAGCCTTTCAACCATCTGAGTTGATAAAATGAGTTCCATTAAGTTGGGCAACAATAAACATCTGTTATTCAGCATCCAGAAACCCCGTTAGGGGTGAACGTGCGCTTTACAAATACACGTTATGTTAATGTACTCTCTGCAGTATTCTCATACTACTTTTGGTGACCCCCAAGTAGAGAATGTTGCAGTAATCCAAGCGAGATATAATCAGAGCCTGAATGATGGTTTGTTTTGCAACCAGAGGTAAAAGATCTAAGATTTTCCGTAACATCCTCAATAGGCCGAAGCAAGTGCCGGGCAAAACCTATATCTGTTCCACAAAAGAAAGGGTATTAACGAACCATACTCCTAGGTTTTTAACCTTAGGTTTGGGAACCGAGGTCAGACCTAATTTTTCCGGCCACCAGATGAGACCAAATGGAGGGTTGTTTACCAACCACCATAATGTCAGTTTTGCCTACATTTAGTTGGAGACAACTGAGATTCATCCAAATGGCCAGGTCAATTAAGCAGGATTTTAATTTAGGAGCAGCCTCTACATCGTTCTGTTCTAATGTGATAATCAGCTGGGTGTCATCAGCATAAGACACCAGCTTCACCCCATATTTTAAAACTGTCCGCTAGTGGGTGCATGTACACGTTAAATAACGTAGGGCTCGGGGCAGAACCCTGTGGAATCCCTTGTAACAGGGGTCGAATCTCCGACTTAAAAGGCCGTTGTAGGACTTGGAAGGATCTGTCCTGAAGGAAATGCTTGATCCATTCCAATGTGCAACCTCTGAATCAGACATCCCACAGCCGTTCCAAAAGGAGGCCGTGGGATACAGTGTCAAAAGCCGCACTTAAATCCAGCAGGATCTGTGCTGCTGTCCCGCCTTCGTCCGCGGCCATTTTTAGCGATTCGGAGGCCAAGAGCAAGGCCGATTCAGTACTATATAGAGCTCTGAAACCTTATTGGGTTTCGTGAAGTACCCGATTGTCTTCCATAAACTTGGTCAGTTGGAGGTTAAGAAATTGTTCTGCTTTTTTAGCAAAGAAAGGTAGCAGCGATACTAGTCTCAAGTTTTCTGGGAGCGCGTAATGCTGCATTCCTTGTAGATAGCCCACCCCATGTGAAATCCTAAAGGTTTATGACTAGGGCTCCCGGTTTTATGGTATTTCTTTTTTTGACATTTGTCTGTATTTATCCATATTTATTTTTTGTCAACTTTATCTGTATTTATTCATATTTATTATGGGTTTTGTGGAAAAAAAAAACACAGCTTAAACTAGTGTATTTTCACATTTATTTAACCAATAAATATTTAGTCAGGCTTGAATGCTTGCCAGGTTTCAGTGATATGAACACCGCCAGAAGATAAATCAATGCCCTTATAAGAAAATATGCACATTTCAGTATCATCCTTGTGCATATCTAATGATGTTTAGCTCTCTTTACTAAAACTTTTTTTAACCCCCTTACCCATCAATCCACACAGTAATTGGCCTGGCAGTCATGGCAAAGTGAAATTAGAATCACTCAAAAGCACCTATTTTCTGTTTTTATCCACATTTAAAAATAAATACAGACAAGAAAATAGTTTCCTGTCAGTATTTATCTGTAAAAATCAGTAAAAACAGAAAACAGGGAGCCTCATTTATGGCCCACTCCCTAATATGTGCTGATAGCGCACCTAGACCTCCTTTCAAAAAATGTCCCTCAAAAGTGGGCATTCAGTCCTCAATGTGAAATCTCCCCTGAAACAAAATGTAGGACTTTGTTAACTACAGAGTGCACTGCCAGTGCCTATTACTCAATAGTTCAGTTCCTTGTAAGGACCTTGAGGCAAAAGCTGTAGTCCTTTCAACACCAACTTAATTATAGCAACACAGCTCCAAATCCTTTGGCGCTAGCACTGATGGCAATGATGCACTCCCTTTCTGGAATAGACACTTTTAGGAAGCCTTCATCATATCCTTCTTAACCAACTGGAAACCTTGTTCACACTCCCTGTTCTACATATTGAACACCAATCCTGAGAGAAGCACCAATAGCGTCAGTCTTTTCTGCCAGTCTCACTATAAACCTACTATAAACACAAACCATTCCTAAGAACGAGAGAAGTTTGTCATTGTTCTTGGATACGCCAATCTTCTTAATGGTCTCCACAAGGTTTTTGGAGCAGGGGGGGGGGGTGATCTGCAAGCAGTAAATAAAAAGGTCCAGTCAGACCACTAAATGATAATTTCTATAAAGGTATAGTAATCAAAAAGTTTTCAATTGTTATAACCTACATTTCAAATGCCTGCACCATAGTGCACAAAGTGCTAAAGGAAAAGGTGATGTGGCACATTCACAAGGAGTGTGGTATAAGATCTTCAAATCGCACATATAGTACATTATATTCCATGAGGATGGGGAGATTACGCCCCTGAGGCGTCTTGCCTATAGTTTGGTTACATCAGTGGCATCTCACCAAACGCCTTCTTGACCACTACAATTTGTGCCAACTACTTCAATGCCTCAACTGATACGACGACAGCTCCTACAGCCCGTTTACCTCTACTTTCATGTACACCTATCTGTAATCTCAATTTGCACACCACTGGCCTACTCTCTTGCTCGAGATATATCCGGTTGACATTCTTCAAGCAGCCCAAATTATTATTGAATATATTTAACATGCAGGGAGACAGGTTATCTAATTTTCAACAACTATTCTTAACTTCCAAGCATCTTTCATTCTTCTCCCTGTGCTTGGCATTGGGATCCAAGTAAGATCCCAAACTCTCTATTGTGGCCACCCAATGATGCCATCCCTGCTGATGGAGAAATGCTTTGCCCACCAAAATTCTTGTGCAAAACTCCAATGCAGCCTTAAAAAAAAAAAACAGCATTTTGATTCCTTGAGAACAAAGCCAACAAAGCCACCAAAACATATGTGCATTCTCCGGAATTTGAATATACTTTAAGAACTATAATTTCTGAAGAGTTATATAACAAATGCTGTATGAGCAGATTTGAACATCCTGGGGACAGTCGATCCTATCTCAACCACGTCAGACGGAAGATCATTGTCCTTACATAACTGTAAAACTGACCACACACACCTCCTTCAGCAAGTTGGCAGGCTCACTCCACGCATCACTCCTGCAGCACTTCACAAAATGTTTCCTATTGCATACAGACCTCAATGCAGTGCACGTCTTTTCACTTCAATTTGACCAATCTTGCCACACCTAAAACATTGCCCCTTGAATCGCTTTTCCTGGTTCTTGACATTCAATCCATTTTTCATCTCTCCCTGCGTCGATGCATCTTTAGGGAATATACATTCTACTTTCACATTTTGTTTAATGATTTAACACATTTCTGCATATGCTCCACACTTTTAGAAACAGTTTACTTTACTCAATCGAGGCTTATCCTTCTACCAAAGTTCCTCTCGAATTTTTTTGATTTAATTAAAAAACTGGCCACTTATGTTTTCATCCGTCCATATTTACAACTACTTGCCAACTTCCTGAGTGCCATTAAATATTCTTTGGTACGCTGACCGTCATCCTGTATCCTATTCCTAAAGCACTACCTTTACATGACAGTCATTACACAAGGCAAAAATGTACATCTCATTTTTTGAGACTGGTCTCAAATTCATGAATCCTCTTGCCTCCTCCAGTCAACTCAGGAAGGTTGCCCAGAACTTTCAGGCCCTCAACCCCCAACCAATATAAGAGTAAGTACCATTTTTGCTCCACTTTCATACTGGTTCCACAAACCTTAGCATAGTTCACAAACACATCCTTCCATTGTATTGGTGGATCTCCTAGCTGACTCAAAGAACGGTAGTGTGATTTTTATTTTTGCAGTTTTATGTAGCTCCGACTCGACCCCCAGTTATTGTAGCCCTTTACACGAGCCTCTGTTACATTACACAAGGTCAAATTAACTTTTTTTTTTTTTAGGAACAAGGAGATTACGTGATTTGCCCAGAATCATAGGATGTTGAGCCAATGCACACTCTCGAATCTGGTTCTCCAGAAGCAAAGTCGGCATCTCTAGCCGTAACGTCACATCCTCCCCTTTTGCATACATTTCTTAGTTTACACTAATGCTACCACAGACAAAGAACCCAACCACTCACTAACAAGTTCTTTAACAATGAGAATGGCCAGATCTTTTGGCCCCCCCTGCACAGGCAGTAAGGAAGCAGTTTTTAGTAATGGATTGCCTGTCACCAGAAGCAAAACCGAACATGGAGCAATAGTTAGAGTGTCCATCACGGAGTGTCCAACAGAACATGCTCAGAAACTAGTATTGCCAATTTGAAGGTGTAATAAATAATATAACCAAAGTGGACGGCCAAGAAATATAGAACAAATGACTGTCTGACATAAAATGTCTGGCACCTCAAAGGTTTGTTAAGAAAACCCTCACACACCAACCTGGTTGGTGTCATGCTTCATCATCGGGTCCCAGCTGGGTAGCCGAATGCTACCCGGCTGTGCTACAACACCTGTTTACAGTGGAGCAGGTTTCAAGGTGAATGTGAATGTGATGAAGTGCGTGAAAAGTAAAAATACCTCCAGAATACTACCCGTTACTTTTATTCGTGGTAGTCTGGGATATAGTTAAAAAGAGACATGAGAGTGGATAAGAAACTACTAATATTCTACGTAGTTGGTTATATTATCCTTAGGTCGACATGTTTCAGCCCTTAACAAAAATATACGGGCTTTCTTCAGGACCTCTCAAATAAATAAATGTGAGTGATGTGAAAAAGTGTGATAAAAAATTATTACCACATGAGATGCATTTTTAACACTCACGCTAAGGAGTGCTATTTATGCGGCAAGGACTGGCGATGTGTAGGTCCTTATTAAAATGTAGAATACCTGTAAGGAAAAAGGCATAACACAAGACAAAATAAAAAGAGAAAAAAAAAAAAAAAACATTAATACCACTATTTATGATCACACTGGTCTTAATATATTGTGCTCACTCCGTGCTCTCTATCAATATCGCCAGTACTGGTGGTAAGTATCTTGTGTTAAATACTTAGCGAGGTGTCAGACAAACATGTAGCAAATGGTTTACTGTGTACACGATATAACACAACACACACATGCCATGCACATCGTATACTGGGTGAAGAGATTATACCTTCTCAGTTTGTCCTCTATTTTATAAACAAACCGAGATTATGTTAAATTACTAGAATTCACCCATGCAAGTTCTCGCACTACTGTTGCGCTGTGGACATACATCCTAATAATCGTATTTGTGTTGCCAGTGTCTCTCTTGCGAGCTTTCGCGCTATTGTTACGTTATGAACATGCCTTTTAACACTGGCGCTTATCTGCCAGTATAAACGTCTAACGACAATTTGCTTTATTTATCGTATAATTACATTGATTCATATGTAGACGTTCTTATCTGGTCCAAGAGGGGGAAGAAGCACCTCTCTTACTTCACATACTACGAAAAATGGGAATTAAAGAACGGAAAGAAACTCTTAGTGAACGCTTGATCTAAACTGCCCAATAACTGAAACTAATCGTCAGGGCGTACAGCGGTATAATGGAATTATCTTACTTTATGTGGCGGCGTCTCCCTCATACAACCTAGAGCATGTCCCCTGGAGCAGGCTGGTAAACGCGAGGGCGTTGGAATAGTGAATTTATCGTCTAAGTTCCGGTAAACGGACTGACGTGCGCGTCATTACGTTGTGAAGCGTGTGACGTCAACAATCAGGAAAAGACTAGACCGTCGCTTTTGGATGCTAAAAGCTCACCATAATACTCGTCAACACGTATGACGAAAAATAGTGTGACGGAAAATAGTGTGTTAATTTGGCGCATGCGCAGTGAGAAGTTGACGGGTTATTTCAATAAAATTCAGCAGGTATACTGAATGATATTATGTTATGTTCCCGAGGGAATCCAAATTGATATAATCAGTTCATCCCAAATCACATAGGAAACCACACTTTTTAAAAAGTTTAAGGTATTAAAGGGTTTAAGGTATAAAATGTTAATGGTTTAAGGTATAAAATATTGACCTTTAGGGATGTATATCTAGTATACCTAATTGTGCCTGTACAGTGTGGAAAGTAATTATTTAAACAACTTTAGAAACTACAAACACAGGACAACGTTATTAATCTAAAACTTATATTAATTAGAAATTGGAAACGTTGTCATAGGCTAGAACTACCTAATATGCTTAGTAGTTAAACGGGGGGACGGGGGGTTTGTTATTGACTATATGTGTCATTCAATATTAGATAAGTCATCGCCTATCGATGATAGCCATTATTCGAAGGACTTGGGTTTTCATAAGTAGGTAAATAGTCATATTGACTCGATATAAGTAGGATGACTGCTGTACGAAAGAATATGATGTTGGTTTCTCTCTACTCCTATATCTTTAGGCCATGGTAAAATACACAGTATATTCCCAATTTCAATGATTAAGGCAATTCCAGGGTATATTATCATTCAACCCCTGGACATGGGTAGACATGCGATATATCCATCTCTGCTCTTTATCCAGCAACTCTTGTTGGATATTAGTTGTTTTGCGATCTAGTTGTTCAATGACTACCCACTGCATATCATTTGGGGTATGATTCTGTTCCAGATAGTGATTTGTCAGGCGAGATATATTGCGCTTACAACGGATGTTGCTTCTGTGTTCAACAATTCTAGTTTTCACCTTGCGACTTGTCATTCCGACGTACCTTAAGTTGCAAGGGCAATTTATAAGGTATATGACATTCGCCGAATTGCAGTTAGTATGTCGACGAATCATCCATGTTTTCCCCGGTTCTAGACTGAGGGTTTTGGTGGTTTGAGTTAGATGACATATACTGCAATCACCACACGGGTGATGTCCAGTTATCTTAGGTAAGCCCCATGCATTGATTATTGTGTTTTCTCCACAGTTCTGCTGTTTTAGGGGTCTTGTATGCACCAGACTATCTTTCAGACTCCTCCCTTTTCTGTATGAGAATAACGGCTTTTCCCATTCAAAATTGCCTGTATTCAGTATGGCCCAATGTCGTTGTACTATTTTTGCCACCTGGTTGTGTGCCTGTCACAGTGATCTTATCTGGCTCAGGCAGGCTCACAGGCTTAATGCAACAAAGGTATGCCTGTCACCGTTTATACCTTCACACAGCAATAGGCAACAATATTTAAATATTACCTTCAGCTTCCTCTAGGACAATGCCCTGCTCAGTCAATAGCCATGCATTTGCGGAGGACACTACACAGGTTGTGAGTGTATCCTCTCCTAAGCAGTGCTGTACCACAAAAGCAGTTGTAGCGATGAGGGTCACGCATCAGGTTTCTCTACATTTGTTAGAAGAGCCTATGCAGCAGAATAGTTGGACCCTGGTGGAGCCAATGAAGCCCATGACCAGAAGAGTCATACTGAGTCACTCTCCTGTGAGACATAATGCCGCAGGCAGCTTCCTAATGAACAGCCACATATTGAGACTTGGAACACAGGCTCCTCCTAGCATTTCACTGAGGTTATGGCAAGCTGCCTACCTACTTCAACTTTCCTTGCAGCAAGTCACACACTGTACTGATCGATCACGTATATCAGAGCAAATGGCCTCACCCTTTGGTTATCTCGCAGATGATCTCACCTGTAACTCACTCCTTCCATCTACCAGACATCATACTGGACCTCCTTTAGTCCATCTACTCCAATTGCACCAGATGTGTTGGGGAGTGGGCCGTACTGTCATCACCAGTGTGGAAAAGAGTTCACTGCATAAAACTGGTAAGTTTGAGAGCGTTTATTCAATACAAACCAGCAACAGTCCAACACCAACTGACAGAATGGAATTCTCCCTCAAACGCCCCAAGGTTCTGGAAGAACCAGATAAAACAGCAATATGTGGAAGATGGAACCGCAGGTAACAAAGGAGAAGAAACCGCAAAACACTACAGTTTGTTCGGACCATTATTAAGGAGGCTATAATAGAGTGGTTTAGTTCTTGCATCAGCTGATTCATGTTTGTATTCCTTAAGGATCACGGTTTCTGGTACAGCCTTTGCTGCTATATTATACCATTCACTCCAATAGCTTTCACTTTACTTTGTCTCTGTGTTCCCTTGCCAAGTATGGCTTCTTTGCCACTCACAGGCAAACTTAATTGTTATAATGGAAACAGATAGTCCACATAGAAGAAGAATTGAAGGACTAAAACCAAGAATTCTGCTTGAGCTCTAGGACATAGTTGCATCTTTGGAAGTATTTGGCAAGAGAAACTGCTATATTCCCTTTCGGCGTGCATACCTGCTAGTGCGGTCTTACTTATATTGGTTGCAAAAAAAGATGACATTTCTGAAAAGTCTTCTGGCAAGTACCTGTTCCCATGGACACAGTATTGCTGTGATCAGAATTACACTTGCCTGGCGCATTCAGCATACATTACCATGTACTGTGCCAGGGTGAGAGTGGCCAATCAGCTCTTGTGTTTTGCAGCAGTAACTTTCTCCGTTCTTCTAAAAAAAAATGCCTCAACTTACCTCAAGAAAAGCGCCCAACATGGCAAACCAATCAAATAATTTAACAATCAGTTATTTTATTTCCAGAAAAAGATCCTTTTTCTCAGTTTTGCCTCCACCAGTGCCTGCTGTCTCTACCAGCCTCCACATAGGAATCAGGTAGTCACTTAAATCCTAGGATCAACTGATGACCAGGTCCAATGATCTTCCCCTGACTGCTTCTTTCACATCACCACTCCAAGCATATGCTGTGTCTGAGAACTCCGAGCACAGAACACCCAACCAGGCACGCTGGGTGGCTTTTTTTTTTTTTTTTTTAAAAATTTTTATTGATAAAAAAAGGCAGATACAGCAAACATAGCTTATTCAGCGGTGGCCGGGCAGATAATACGACTGTACGCATTACCATTATCATTCCATAAGAGAGTACATTACATAGCTTTCTGACCAATAAAATAGCATTCATGATGGTGATTGCATCTTTACAGAGGTTTAAAACCATGGGAAACAGCTGCATGCCCTTTACACATTATAGTTCGTAACGGTGGCCACTCAGGGACTAGGACCCCTCTGCCCCATCCTGCAGTGCCATCAAAGTCCTCATTTCTTTTCTCAATTTCACCGTGGGGGCAATACAAATGTCACCCCGATATTTATTCCACTTGCCCCATTTGCTGTCCCACTTTTTGGGACATCCTCGCCCTTTGTACACAGACTTTTCAGCTACCATGGCATGGTCCATGTCGATCGCACAGTCTCTCACCCATGGCAGCATCTCTGAACCCCACTTCTGGGCTATGTTACGCTTTGCAAGTATCCACCCCATAGTCGCCCATGTTTGTTCCGTCTGGGTTAGGTCTGTGGCGTCCCAAATATTAAGGAGGCAAGCCTTGGGGGAAGACTGAATGGGCTTACCGCAGGTCCTGGTGAGTTGCTGATTAATATCTGCCCAGTATGTTTGAATAAGGGGGCAGTCCCAGAGCATGTGGAAGAAGGTACCAGTCTGGTTACAGCGTCGTAAACAGTGTGAGTCCGGTTTTCTACCTATCCGAAAGAGTGTTGCGTCGAAGTAGACCCTGTGGAGCACCTTAAGCTGGACCAGTCTGAGTCGCAGCGGAATCGCCACCTCCCGAGGGGAAGAGAGCGCATCCCGCCAGTCCTCGTCCTCTATCTCCCCCAAGTCCCGCTCCCAGCTCTCCTTCAATTTCAGCATTGGGTCCGTCCGGTTGTTGACTAGTTTTTTTTATATGTGAGGGAGATAGCTTTACGGTCCATGGGTTCTAACAGGCGATCCTCCAAGGGGGAGGAATCCGGAAGGGGAGCATCCCCAGGGAGGGCTGAGTCAATTGCGTGGCTAATTTGTAAATATCTAAAGGTCTCCGAGGGAGCAAGGTGGTATATCTTTTGAAGGTCTGGAAACGTGGCCTTTTTTCCCTTGACCCAGAGGTCCCCCACCCTGGATATCCCAATCAGTTCCCACTTGTCAAACCCCGGGCATGTACTAAGGTGACCTAAGATCTGGCTCCCACAACGGGGTAGCCTTAGTGAGGCGGTTATGCCACCCCAGTTTACGCTGGACCTTGTGCCATACCTCCACCGTACGAGCCGTGGGGCCGGTGAGACGCAATTTACGGTGGTTCGTATAGAGCGCCCTGTTGTACCCCCCCTTCCCCAGTAGCCAGCGGTCAGTCCGGAAATTCGGGTCGTCGTAAGAGCCGAACTGCCATCTGTTGATGGCTACCAGCTGCGACGCCTGATAATACAAGCGTAGGTCCGGCAGACCTATACCCCCATCATACCATCCCATAGTGAGTTTGGTGACGGCGATCCTCGGGGGCCGGCCGTCCCAGAGCAGCTCCCGCACGGGGGGTGGCTTCTTAACTGCTAGACATGTGATACAGCCTGTCAACTGTCACTTCAGAAATAGTAACGGTTTAGGACTCACTGGTGCTTCTGGTTTGGGCCAGCACACCCAAAGGGTCGAACGTTTTACTTTACCGGTTAAGCCTGGTGTGGAGCTTCAAGAGCAGCATGCATACAAGTATTTAGCACATAAGGTGGATCTTAAAGGTAAGGCAGCAAGGTTTCTTTCCCACAAATTCATCATGTCATGTGAGGCATGGCTTTCCTGTAATACATACATGTTACATACAAGTCAGGTCTGACTGGTGAACAGGATATGCACACAGAAACATTATTAAAGTATGCATGTATTAGGTTTAGGGCCTAGAAAAAGGTTTTGAATGGTAACACTGCTTATTTTTTTAATAAACTTTATTTATACATTATAGGTAACAATCAACACAGGTGTACATTCTGTAGTGAGCCTTTATGAGTAGCATAGAAATAGCCACATTAGTTACATTCCCGGCCATTGGACGTACATAAATATTTCCATTTGAGTCCCTCCCAATGCACCAGCCACCTAATCCCTTTCCTCTTCAGAGCTCTGGGAACTGCTACCCCATATGCACTACAAGGGCTCGCATGTGTCACCTCCACCAGCAGTCCTCAGCAGAGTTCCCTCAACCCTTAGATCCTCTTCTAGTTTTTAGTCTCTACGACACCTATTCGTGTGCACCTCCTCCGCTAGGGTCCATTCACATGCATCCCTCAGCCACGCTGAGACCTCGGGTGCCCGCACCACCATCCAGACAATCGAAACTCTACGCCGCGCTACTACTAGAAGTAGTTTCTGAAGCTTATAAGCCTTCTTGGTTTGTTTTTTTACGTATCAACCCTAGCAGGCAGTGGGTTGGCGTCAGTTGTAGCATAATCATGTTTTTAATTTTTAATTTCACTTTTGACAGTTTTCACGTAAACAAGACCGGAGGAATTTTCTGAGTCTCCGAGATGCGTCTGGTGCTTGCAAACTACAGAGCATCTTGCACAGAATTAGCTTGCAAGGAAGCAAAGCTGTTACTTCTTAGCCTTCCGTGAACTTCTGCAACAGAGCATTGTTTGCGTACCGGAGTAGCAACAAATGTGCTGAGCAGGAGTGCCTCATCATAGGAAATCTTTGGAAGCTAGAGTATAAAGAAAAAGGGAGGAGTTAGACACATTAACCAGCTGCTAAGGGAGGGACATGCAGAAGGATCGTATTCAGATTGCATGCCTCGCAGAGATCTAAGGTATATGGGAAAAATTAATATGGGTTGGCATGCTGTAAATTAGTTAAGGGATACAGACAAGTAATTATATGGCTAAAGATGCTTTTAAATAATAGATATGGATTTTAGGCCAATAGGAAAGTGTGGAGAGACATATTTGAGGCTTACCATTAGTTGACTCTGGCTTTAGCTTTAAAAACCAAGACTTTAATAATAATTACCATAATTGATAGGTTTGGTAGACAAGTAGTACATAATCTTTTTTGAACAATACCAACAGCTTTGTGGGTCTGTTTCCAGTGGCCAACGTGAAGGTCTATACACACACACACACACATATAGATAGGTGCATGTAGGTCTCCCCCCTGCGGATAAGTTTCTCTAGCAGGGTTGTCTAATGCATAACACTCAGTCTGGATAAGCCCAACATGACACAGAGAAGAATGAGAAACATTGGTCCAAAGGGGAGCGCACACATTATTCCCTTGGGGCTAAGAATATCTAACCAGGTTTACACCCCCAAAACTGGTAGGTTCACAACATGGTTTCTGACTGCTGGCACCATAGTCTAACTGTAAGGGCCCTTGATGGCTCTGGAACCCAAAATAAGTTGCATACAGAATTTAACAGGAGACGTTTGGCAGTATTTTACAACCCCCCTCAGAGATCGGAGAGGTATTCTCTACTCCTGCTGCTGGAGTATGTTAAGTACTTAGCAGATACAAAGGATCAGTCTGCATGATTAGTACTGTATTTTGATTGGGTCTATATGACAAACAGTGCGGGGATCTAACCAGAGTGTCACCGCCATGCCCTTTCCCCAACCTGGGAGGTTTACGACAATCATGCAAGGAAAACGTACAGGTAGACAGCTAAACCTCACTATTCTAGGCCATGATTTTGTGCTGCTTACATCTCCGCATAGGCAGGGTTGTAAGCAGATATCAGGAATTTGTCCAGAGGCAGCATCATCTCCTC
>CAWUFW010008079.1:382500-505000 GCA_963921515.1 Calotriton arnoldi | reverse complement strand
GTTACTAACTTGTGTAACGATATATCTGTAAGAGACAGTAGTTAGTGACAGATTCCTTACCTTAGAATATCCCCAGGCGTCAGGCTGGATCCGGAAAGTTTTGCGTAGCAGTACCCTTGCGCGTCGGTAGGCGGCGTCGTGCGGCTCCGCGTCAGTCGTCGGCGTCGTGATCGCCGGGATGACGTCGCGGGCAGTACTTAGACGCCGCCCTGCGCGCTGACGTCAGTTCTGTACACGACTTTCCGCGCCAGGAACGCAGAGCCATGCAAGAAGCTGACATAGGTGTCTGAAAAATACTAGGGCCCTGAAAGGGATGTCCTTAACCCTAGAAATCAGTTCGCAGAACGGGGAGGATGGGTGGGGCGGTAAGGAATCTGTCACTAACTACTGTCTCTTACAGATATATCGTTACACAAGTTAGTAACTTGTGCATCTGAAAGAGACACGTTAGTGACAGATTACTTACCTTAGAATAGATACCCCAGCAATACCAACCCCGGTGGTGGGTCTGCGAACAAAGATCAGACAAGGAAGTCCTGGAGGACAGAACGGCCAAAGAAGCCGTCCCTCCGGACCTGACTGTCAAGGCAGTAATGCTTTGTAAACGTGTGCAGCGAGGCCCACGTAGCTGCCTGACAAATAACCGGCAGCGGAACACCGCGGCCCAAGGCCGTGGTAGCAGCCGTTGCCCTTGTGGAATGGGCACGCAGCCCAACAGGAGGCTCCTTCTTCGCCAAAGAATAGCAGGTCTTGATGCACAAGGTAACCCAGCGGGAGATGGTCCTCTTGTGCACCGCCCGACCTTTCTTGGCGCCCACGTAGCCAACAAAGAGCTGGTCATCCACCCGAAAGTGTTTTGTGCGGTCAAGATAGAAGGAGAGCGCACGTTTTGGGTCCAGACGGTGGAGCCTCTCCCTCTCTGGAAGGATGCGGAGGCGGAAAGAAGGTGGGCAAAGTGATGGTCTGCCCAATATGGAAAGCAGTAACCACCTTTGGCAAGAAGGACGGACGCGTCCGAAGAACAACCTTGTCTGGATGAACAGACAGAAAGGGAGGTTTGCAAGATAGAGCCTGGAGCTCACTCACCCGCCGAGCGGAGGTGATGGCCACCAGAAAGGCTGTCTTCAGAGAGAGAAGACGAAGAGGACAGTAATGTAGAGGCTCAAAGGGAGCGCACATTAAAAAGGTAAGAACCAAGTTCAAGTCCCACTGAGGCATCACAAACGGAACAGGAGGAAAGAGGTGAGTAATGCCTTTTAAGAACCTGTTAACAACAGGGGACTTGAAAAGGAGGGCTGATCAGGGAGCCTGAGGAAGGCCGAGATAGCACAAAGATAACCCTTGATGGTACCCAGGGCAGAACCCTGTTGGGCCAGAGAGAGAAGGAACAGAAGGACCTCAGAAAGAGGGGCAGAAAGGGGATTCACAGCCTTTGCTGTGCACCATGCCACAAATTTGTTCCACCTGCAGGCGTATACCACCTTAGTGGAGGGACGCCTGGCTGCCAGAATCACATCACAAACTTCGGGAGGCAAGTCGAAAGGAATCAACTGCCGCCGCTCAATCTCCACGCAAGCAGGTGTAGACTGGACAGGTTCGGGTGGAGGACCGTCCCCTGCTGCTGCGACAGATGATCCTCCCGAAGAGGCAGACGGATTGGGGGATCTACGCTCATATTGAGTAGCTCGGGATACCAAACTCTTCGAGCCCAGTCCGGAGCCACAAGAATGACTTGGGCCCGGTCGTGCCGAATCTTCTTCAACACTCTGGGTATAAGTGGTATAGGCGGAAAGGCGTACAACAGACCGCAACTCCACTCGCGACGAAAGGCGTCGCCGAGCGAGTGCCGCCTTGGAAATTCCAACGCGCAGAACTGATGACATTGCGCGTTCTCTTCGGTGGCGAATAGATCTAACCAAGGCTCTCCCCACTGTAGAAAGAGTCCTTGCGCCACTTCCGAGTGAAGACGCCATTCGTGATCCATCATGCACCTGCGGCGGAGTTCGTCCGCCCTGGCGTTCAGGGAACCTGCCAGGTGTTGAACCATCAGGAACATGCCCTGATGTTCCAGCCATGTCCAGAGGCGCAGAGCCTCCTGACAAAGGGTCCAAGACCCCACCCCGCCCTGTTTGTTGCAGTACCACATGGCGGTGGTGTTGTCTGTGAACACCTGCACTACCTTCCCTTTGACAGAGGGAAGGAATGCCTTTAGTGCAAGCTCGGATCGCCCGGAGCTCCAGAATGTTGATATGGAGCCGGGACTCCGCCGGAGACCAGAGGCCTCTGATCTCCGCCTCTCCCATGTGACCGCCCCATCCCAGAAGGGACGCGTCCGTCACAACTGTGTGCTCTGGCTGGGGAAGGGAGAGGATCTGCCCATGACCCATTGCCGGTTCGAGAGCCACCACTGCAACTGTCTTGCAGTCCCCTCCGAGATCTGGACGTGATCGGACAGGTTGCCCTGGTGCTGCGCCCACTGGAACTTCAGGTCCCACTGCAGAGCCCGCATATGCCATCTGGCATGATTGACCAGCAGGATGCAGGAGGCCATGAGGCCCATCAGCCTCAGGGTCATCCGTACCGAAACCCAGGATAAAGGCTGAAAGATCGGAATCATAGCCTGAATATCCCGGACTCGCCGTTCGGGAGGATAGGCCCGAAACTGCGTCGTGTCCAGAACCGCTCCGATGAAAAGGAGCTGTGGAGAAGGAATCAGATGCGACTTCGGCACATTGATGGAGAACCCCAGCGAGTGCAGGAGTTCGGCCGTAGTCTGGAGGTGGGAGACGACTGCCTGGGACGAGCCCGCCTTCAGCAGCCAGTCGTCGAGGGAGGGAAAGACTGAAACCCCTGCCCGGCGCAGATAAGCTGCGACCACCGCCATCACTTTGGTGAACACCCGAGGGGCACTTGTAAGGCCAAAGGGGAGCACGGTGAACTGAAAATGCTCGGGGCCTACCGTGAACCGAAGGTAACGCCGGTGGGCCGGCAGGACGGGGATGTGGAAATATGCGTCCTGCAAGTCCAACGCTACCAACCAGTCTCCAGGGTCGAGGGCAGTCAAGACCTGAGCTAGGGTGAGCATCTTGAACTTCTCCTTCCGGAGGAAGCGATTGACGTTCCGGAGGTCCAAGTTAGGACGCATGTCCTCCTTGTCCTTTTTGGGCACCAGAAATTAGTGGGAGTAGCAACCACGCCCTACTTCTGGGGTCGGAACACGCTCGATGGCCCTCTTGGTCAAGAGGGCCGCGACTTCCTTCTGTAGAAGCACCAAGTGATCCCCTGACATGCGGTGGAATTGAGGTGGCATGGCTGGGGGGTGGTCTCGAAGGGGAGGGAGTAGCCCCTTCGGACAATGTCCAAGACCCACCTGTCCGAGGTGATGGTACGCCAGTGGGGAAGGTGATGGCGGACCCTGCCCCCTACTGGCGTGCTGTGCACCTGAAAAGAGGGACTAGGAGGGCTTGGAGGCCGCGGACGGGTTGGAGGTGGTGGCCTGACCCGCACGCTGGTTGCCCGATCCGCCACGGCGGAATCCACGTCCTCGGCCACGCGAAGACGCCTGCTGCGCGGGCCGGTGGCTGGGCTGCTGATGTGAAGGGGCGCCCCTACCGTGGCCACGATAGGGGCGAAAAGCAGAAGTCAGCGGAGGGCGTGTAGCAGAAAGGCCCAGGGACTTGGCAGTAGCCTGTGAGTCCTTAAAGCGCTCCAACGCATGGTCTGCTTTGGACCCAAAAAGACCGACTTCGATCAAAGGGCATGTCCATGAGAGTATTCTGGACATCCCCTGAAAACCAGTGGTTCTCAGCCAGGCGTGGCGTCTGAGCGCCACCGTCGTTGCAATAGACCTGCCCAGCGAGTCGGCGGTGTCAAGGCCACAACGTATGGTGTATTTAGCCGCATCCCTTCCTTCCGCAATGGCGCGGGAAAGCAGTGTCTGGACCTCCTCAGGACACTGGGGCAAAACATCCGCCACCGAATCCCACAGGGAGTGGGTATATCGGCCCAAAAGACAAGCGGTGTTAACGGTCCGCAAGCCAGCACTGGAGGAAGAAAAACCCTTCTTCCCAAACTGATCCAGGCGTTTGGATTCCCTATCCGGAGGAGCGGTAGGGAAGGCGGTTTGGGAAGCGGAGGCTTGGACAACCAAGCTCTCAGGAGTGGGGTGGACAGAGAGAAACAGGGGGTCGCCCGGAGCTGGGCGATGGCGTCGTGACACGTTCCAATCCACAGGAGCCCCTGTGTTGGGCTTGGACCAGGCGCCCAAAAGAACGTCAGTGAGGGCGTCGATAAACGGCAGCACAGTCTCCGCAGAGGAGGCTGCCGGCTGAAGCACCTCTGTCAAGATGTTAGTCTTGACCGTCAAAGTAGGAAGTTGGAGACGTAAGGCCCCAGCTGCCCTACGCAACACCGTACCAAAATTGGCTCCCTCCTCCGTAGCCACGGGAGGAGACAGCATGCCAGTGTCAGGGGAAGTATCCAGACCACTGGCCTCCCCTAGACTCTCTGTCCAGTCCTGATCGTACTGACAGTGTCGTGTCAGAGGGTCATCAGACCCCTCCCAGTCCAACTGGTCCTCCTCTGGTTCAAAATAAGGAGGCGGAGGGACAGTTGGGACCCAAGGTCCCATCGGAGCCGGCGTCGAGCGACGTCGGTCCGGATCCATGTCCGGAGCCGGAAGGAACAGGGGGACGACGACGCCCGGAGCCCAGGGCGGCGCCGAGAACGGCACCGGAGACATCGGCGGAGGTGTCGTTAGGTCGACCGGCGTCGATGGGGGTTGTGGAGCCGGGATCGAGGCCGGGGCCGAAGCCGGAGCCGGGATCGAGGCCGGGGCCGAAGCCGGAATCGAGGCCGGGGCCGAAGCCGGAGCCGGGATCGAGGCCGGGGCCGAAGCCGGAGCCGGGATCGAGGCCGGGGCCGAAGCCGGAGCCGGGATCGAGGCTGGAGGCACGGGCGACGCCGGGGCCGGAGCCGCCGGCGACGCCGGAGCAACCCCATCAGGGCCCGCGGGGCCCGAAGGCGCAGCGGAGGGGCCTGAAGGCCCGAAGAGGCGGGCCATGGCCGACAGGAATTCCTGGACTTTGGCCGGATCCGCCCCCGAACCCGGGAAGGGCGGGTATGGCGGGGGAGACTCCACAGGCATGTCCGGGGCCGCGGGGACGGTGCCGGGAGGGGCCTCAGCCGAGTCGCGAGACCGGCGAGGCGAAGTCCTAGGAGCGATGATGCTTTTGGACTTTTTGTGCTTCGACTTACCGGACGAAGAAGACTTCGACGCCGACGACCGGTGTGGACTCCGCGATCGACCCCTGGACCTCTCACGCGACCGGGGCTTCCGCGGAGCCGAATGCCGGGCCTCGAGGAGCTTTCGAGACCGCTCTCGCAAAGCTTTCGGGTGGAGGGCCTGGCAGTCGGTACAAGACGCCGTGTCGTGGCCTCGGCCGAGGCAGAAGAGACACTCCCAATGCGGGTCGGTGACGGACATCATCCGCGCACAGGCGCCGCATCGCTTGAAGCCGGGCATCCCTACGACACCTTGAAAGATGGAAAAACAGTGAAAAAAATTCACCAAAAAGTATGGTCAAAAAATGACCAGGGCACTGCTCTTCCCGGATCTGCGTTGCTGGCGCGGAAAAAGAAGAACTGACGTCAGCGCCGCAGGGGCGGCGTCTAAGTACTGCCCGCGACGTCATCCCGGCGATCACGACGCCGACGACGGACGCGGAGCCGCACGACGCCGCCTACCGACGCGCAAGGGTACTGCTACGCAAAACTTTCCGGATCCAGCCTGACGCCTGGGGATATTCTAAGGTAAGGAATCTGTCACTAACGTGTCTCTTTCAGATTTGTTGTTATGGTACAAGAGCTGTCCCCAACGTATTCAGTACCTAAGCCTCTGCTACATACAAGTCCAGGAATGCGAACAGCTAGCGGTGGCGTCCGCTTGGCGGGTGTCATTGCTTTGAAGCTGGAGAAGCGAGATCTATTGGTAGAGTTGAATACCAGCATTTCCTCCTTCTCGTCCTCAGACATGCGTGTAGAATTGTTAGTTGGACAAACAGCGTTGCCCGTTTTGTTCTGCCAGAACTCATCTTGCCATTGTTGGAGAACGATATCGGCAAGGCCGTTGGACCGATGGGCGCCCATGATGAGCGACATCCAGGCAGCGCAAGAGGCGTGTATAGAGTAAGAGTAAGGGAGGAAGGGTATGTTATTTTCCGTGGAGTGAGGCAGGAGACCACAGACCCAACAGTTCGTTTTATTCAATATCGCATTATGTTGATTCAACATTTGGATGAAGGTGTTGTTCCAAAACTCGTCGCCTATTTTGGAGATAAGGGGATAAGGAGACATGGGAGTGTTCAGGAGGCGTGGCATCAGTTGGCAATATGGTATCCTTGGCTGGTGCCCCTTCCTCTATGATCCAGAAGAGGATGGCGAAAATAATAGTAAGGAAGAGAACTGTCGTCAAAGCTATTGACCTGTTATTATGCAGTTTGTTACATGATGCTATCTTCTTGTTGGAAAGTTCCATTGTTTCGTCATTGGTCATAATCAGTCTTCTTTTGGGCTCTACAGCTGTTGGAGACAAGTTGAGCCCTACGCGCCGCCGGTAGCTGGTGGTTGCTTCACTGGCTAGGTTTCTCGGTACCCCACTACGAGTACCAATCCACCCTTCCAGCCTGTACTACCGCCCTGCGACTTTTGGCTCACCTAACCTGTCCGGTCGCTGGAGCTCCAGAGGCCGTGCGTGGACGGAGGTTGTATCCTTCTTTGGTTGGCACGGTGTTATCTTCGAATAATTAGAGTTCTGGTTCTTGGAGGCCATACACGGGGGGGGGGGGATTGGGGGGAGGGTCGCACGTTAATACTTCCTTGCATAAGCTTCAGATGGTCCAGCACGCGGCTGCCCGGCTGGTATTGAAGTGGCCTAGGAAATCATCTGCCTCCGCTGCTTTAGACATCTTACATTGGTTACCAGTCCACAAACGAATTTTGTTTAAGGTTCTTATTATTACATTTAGGGCCTTTCATTCACGTGGCCCACAATATCTTCAAACCAGTTTCAAACGCTACGCTCCCTCCCGTAGTTTAAGATCATCTAGTGCAAATCTACTGACTATTCCATCTTTTAGATTGGTGACAAATGGTGACAAAGGGAGGAAAATCCCTTGTAGTCCTAGGCTCAAAGGCTTGGAATCAACTTCCATCTCAGCTACGTCAGATGGTCTCCGAGTCTGTCTTTAGGAAGGCACTTAAAACTTGGATCTACAGTGCATCAGATACATTATGCAAAACTCTGATTTAAACACCTATCTCCCCTCTGGCATGAGTAGTAAACCAGTTTCTTCCACCTCTGGTATTTCCGCCCCAGCGCCAAGATGCTCCTTGGAGTGATAGCAGCGCTATACAAGTGCCCATTTACATTACATTACATTACATTGTAGGTGGACAAGGTGGGATCAGTTTGGGTGATACTGGGGACCTTCCGGCAATGTACGGCATGTATCCAGGATTTCTTGCCTTCCACTCGCAGGGCCATTCTAGTTGTCAGGAGGACTAGCAGGGGACCCTTCCACCGGGGTTCCAACGTTTTCTTGCGAGCGAAATTCTTTATCATCACGTGATCACCGGGTTGGATGGTGTGTCCCGGCCCAGTGGATCGGTCAGGCAATGCTTCCTGGATCCGTTGATGAATGGTGGACATAGTTCGTGTAAGTACAGACAAATAATCACTCAGCAATTCACAAGGGGAATCAGACAATGTGGTAGCAGGGGGCGCGACCCAGATGTTCATTGGGCGTCCAAAAACCACCTCGTATGGGGTCAACGAGGTGCGAGAATGCGGGACAGATCTTATTGATAGAAGGGCCAGTGGCAACGCATCTGGCCATCTGAGCCCCGTAGTTTCCACTATTTTGGCTAATTTAGATTTGATCGTGGCATTGTATCTTTCCACTAGGCCTGCCGATTGGGGGTGGAAGACGGCATGAAATTTCTGTTGAACCCCCAATCCCGCTAAGATGTGCTTGACTACTTCTCCAATGAAGTGACTCCCGCTGTCACTCCAGAAGACTCGGCAAAGGCCGTAGCGGGGAAAAAACTCCTTTAACAATATCTTGGCAGTAGTTAGGGCAGTGTTGTCTCTGACCGGGTGGGCCTCCACCCATTTGCTGAACGCGCAAACAACCACCAAAACATATTTAAGGTTGTTGCATCGTTCCATTTGGATATAATCCATCTGCAGGACCTCGAAGGGTGATGTAGGGATGGCATATCCTGCCCGTGGTACCCAAGTCCCTTTTCCTACATAGTAGCGGAGGCAAACCAAACATTGTTGGACCAGCCTGGTGGCAGTAGACCGGAGTTGGTTGTTATCCAACACTTCCTGTAATATTTTAGTCATGGTGGCAGCATTGGTGTGGGCCGGTAAATGAGTCATGTTCAGTAATGGGAGGAGATAGGCATTTGGCAATTTCCAAAGCTTTGTGTCCTTGGACCGACAACAATTTTCTTCGTCGAGCACGCCCTCTTTTTCCCATTGTTGAAGTTCTCCAGGAGTGGCAGTAGACTGGATATCCCGAATCTGTTGTCCAACGTCATGTCACTTCTCTGCTTGGGATTTTACTATGTACATAGTGGTATGTGCTCTTTCTTGTGCAGTAGCCTGGGCTGTCTCGTCAGCAAAGGCATTTCCTAGTCCTATTTCGTCTGTGACTTTCTTGTGTGCGTTGCATTTAACAATAGCTAGTGCTCGGGGCAGTGTCAAGGCTTGGAGCAATGCAGTTACTAAGTCACCATGTTGGATGGGTGTACCATGGGACGTTAGGAACCCTCTTTCCTTCCAGAGGATACCAAAACTGTGGGCTACTCCAAATGCGTATTGGCTGTCGGTATAGATGGTGACAGCGAGACTCTGGCTAAGGATACAAGCGCGGGTGGGAGCTATAAGCTCTGCTGCCTGGGCCGATTTGAGGTATGCGTGCACTTTCAAGAATGGTGTTGGTAGTAGTGACGGCATAGGCAGCAGATGTAGTACCATCTGATAGTTTAATACAAGACCCGTCCACCCACAATTGCCCATCTTGTTCCGTGAGAGGGATGTCTTTCAAATCCACCCGCCCCTTAGTCTGTTCTTCTGTTTGAAAGAGGCAGTCATGTGGAATGTTTGTGGCATCTGAATCTGGTGTGGGCAGGAGTGTGGCGGGGTTTAAGGTAGTACATCGCTTTAGCGTGACATGGGGTGCTAACAACGTAAGTTCGTATCCTGTCAGTCTGCGCTAGTGAGGTGTTGTATCTTGGTCTGGTTCAGTAATATGTCGACTGCGTGGGGAACCAATACCATCAATTTGGATCCCAAAACAATTCCCTCATTTTGTCGTATGGAGACGGCCGCAGCCGCGACCGCTCTAAGACAAGGGGGCAGACCTCGGGCCACAGTGTCTAGAGTGGCCAAGAAGTAGGTGCATGGGCGTTGTTTGGTGCCGTGAACTTGGGTCAGGATTGAGAGAGCGCATCCTAAGCGTTCATGGGTGTAGAGGCAGAAGGGTTTAGAGTAGTCAGGTGTGCCCAGTACTGGTGCAGAGCAAAGAGCGTGGCGTAAGTCTTGAAAGGCTTGGTCATGTTCATGTGTCCAAGGGAGAGGTGTGGGTGTGTCTTTTGTAAGTAAAGCAAGGAGTGGCTTAACTATGAGGGAAAAATTTGGAATACATTGACGACAAAAGGAAGTGAGACCAATTAGTGCATGAACATCTCTTTGAGTAGTAGGAGAAGGAAGGCGTAGTATTGTTTGGATGCGGTCAGGTGTGAGGCTACGTCCCTCCTTAGACAGCAGATGGCCGAGGTAGGTCACCAGCTGTCTACAATACTGTAGCTTATTCTTGGACACCTTATGGCCCTGTGATGCCAAAAAGTTTAGAGTAGTAAGTGATGCGGTGCGGGCCAGGGCGGGAGTGTCTGCAGCCAGAAGTATGTCATTGACGTACTGGATGAGGGCAGTGCCAGGTAGTAATTTTATCTGATCCAGCTGTTTAAGAGCTTGGCTGTATATGCTCGGACTCTGTGTACCCCTGGGGGCCCTACAGAAACGGTAGGATCTGCTCCGGAGGGTGAAGCCAAAGCGGTATCGGGAATCTGGATGGATTGGTATGGAGAAAAAGGCATTCTTGAGGTCTATCACTGTGAAGGTGGTAGCAGTTGATGGGATCATTGTTAATATAGTTATGTCAGAAACCACAGGATATTGCGGGTCCACTATTTTGTTAATTGCGCGAAGGTCAATGACAAAACAGTATATTTTCTCAGAGGTGGACGTACGTTTCAAAACTGGGAGGATAGGACTATTGCAGATGTTGGACTGGACTTCCTCAACTACCCCAGCTGCAATCATATCCTGCACTATAGTCATGAGGGCTTTTTCGCCATCTGCAGAAATTTTATACTGGGGGAGGCGGGGAAGATGCGCATTCTGTTTTACTGTTATTTTAACAGGGTCCATCACAATTTCCCCCACGTCGGTGTCCGTTACGGCCCACAGGGCGTCGGGTAATTGGGACAAGTCCTGCTGCTCAGACTCAGTGAGACAATAAAAACGGGATTCATAATCGGGGGTACAATTATTGTCAAACAATATTACTCGGACATTTTGGGGAGAAAAGCGAATGGTGGCTCTGTAAAGTTAAGAGATCAATGCTCATCAAATTATCTGGGCAATTTGGGGAGAGCAGAAAAGATGCCATTATTGTGTTTCCTTGTATGTCCAGTGGCACCAAAGTAGAAAGGGGGTTGGTGGAGGGCGTGCCATCAAATCCTACGGATGTGACCGATAAGCCAGACAGGGGCGCCCTAGGAATCAGTTTTTGTGAGAGGGCATTTCTAGATGCCCCTGTGTCGACCAAGAATTTTCCCTGAGTTCCAACCACTGAAGCAGTGACATAGGGGCCTGATTGATCGACTGGAAGTTCCACTGGTTCCTTTCCCTGTCCCTGGCTGTCTCATGCAAATTCACTGTCGGGGAAGTGGTCAATTGTGAAATCGTGTGCAAAAGCCTGTCTATTGTTATCGAAGACATTGGTGCGTTGTTCGTTGGGACGGTGGGACTCTTCCCCTCCCCCTACTCAGCCCCCTTCCCCGACCCATGGTATTTTGCTGTAAAAGAGGACAATCTGCGCGCCAGTGGCCCGTCTCTTTACAGTATGCGCATTGATCCTGGGACAATTGGCGTGGAGTTTGGTGTATCCTAGCAGCTGCAGGTTGGTATAAAGGTTGTGGCCCTCTAGTCATACCCCCTCCTCTAGTACTTGAGACAGCATTACCTTCTCTTTTAAGTCTCTCCTCTTTGTCTTTTTCCTCTTCTATTTTATTCTGCAAATGTTCATAATATTGGGCCATTGTTAATATTTGTGCTGGCGTGGACGCTGGCCATGTACTTTCACTACTCTAACTTGGTTGAAATGGGTGGCAACAGTCCTTTAACAAAAGTCTGAACTAGCAAGTGTCGGCCTGTCTCAGTTGTCGAGTCCTGTCCGCTATAGTCAATGAACACCTGGCTGAGGTGGGAGAAGTAGTCAGATGTGGTTTCCTCAGATTTTTGTTTACAAGCCGTGATGACTGTCCAATCAACTTTCCTGGCCGGAATTGTTGCCTTCAACTTCTTCACTATGTTACCTGGTAGTGCTAAGATTGCTTCAGCAGGCCTTTCACCTGGTTTTCTGTCCCTATCCATGGTCGCCAAATCTTCCCACTTATGTCCGAACGAGGCCTCATTGTCAACTTTCCTTATGGGCCTCCTAATATCTGGCGGCAGGATTAATCCAAAGAACTGATCTATGTCAGTTAGTGTCATTGTGTAAGTGGTAATAACCGTGTCCAGCCCTTCGTAGAATCCCGTAGGATTCTTCCGGGGGTCAGGCAGGTCCTTTTTAAAAGCCAGGACATCAGCTCGAAGCCATGGAGTATACACCCAGTTATATAACGTCCTGCTCTTCGCATCCGGACTATCTACTCCCTCAGCAGTACTCTGTCCTCGAGCAGGGACAAAAACTGGGGCAGCCTCTTATTGGCACCATGTGGCCTCCTACTGCGCCTTCTACTACTGGTAACTTTTCCTCCCCGTCCTCGCTCCTTCTTAGACCTTCCATCATTTGTAGCGTCAGTGCTAACAAATTGTGGCTTTTTTCAACACTTTCTCGCCTTTCTATCAGCTTACGGTACAATCCTCTAACATGCTCTTCTGGCGTTACTCTGTAGCGTTTCTCATACAGGGAGAACACTTCATAAACAAATCGTTGTAGGAAATAACCCTTCTGTGGTGGTGTATAGGTTTCGTAAATGGCGCGAATCTGATTAGTGGTGGAACGGTCCTCCAGGCAGGTGCGGGCTAGGCCTTCAAGGGCAAGTTTTTCCGTTTGGGTGACACGAGGTATTCGGGATCGGGCAGAGGTTGTTGGTTGTGTCAATTTGGGCAGGAGGAGCAGTGAGATCAGGAGGTGGGGGCTGAGCATTCTCGGGGTGTCTTTGCTCGTGCATCTGTGGGGGGGCATGGGGAATGTGAGGGGCATGATATGGTGGCGGTAACGGGAGGAGGAGTTCCTCTTCATGGGGGTCCGCTCGCGCTAGTGGCACATAACGCACAGGATACTGACCAGACGCATTCAACCTGCGTTCCCTATCCGCACATGCGATGTTGGACGCAACTTTTTCTTGTTGTAATTCTAACAACGCCTGGTCATCGTTTTTTCGAGCCTTTTTCTGTAGCCTTGCCTGGGCCCTTCTTTCTCTCTCAGCTCCCTCCTTTTTCCATTGGCCTAGGGCGTCAAACATAGCTTGTCGCGACCTTCGTCTATGGAGTTGTATTTCTACAGTCAATTTTTTGTGCTTCAAAAGAAGCATATATGGGCCACTGGGTCTCTATATCTTTAGATGTGTATTTGTGCCACAATGAGATATATTATGGGAGAAATACCATATCTTATGTACATATCCTTACTCGGGGTACCCTCCGGGGGGGGCTGGCTGACTTTCTTCCAACACCTTCGAGCTAGATGTGCAACAGCACCATCGTACAAATTTACTAAACACGGGCATGTTTCTCTATGTTATCTTTACAGGGGAAAAAAAACGTCTTTTACAAGTTTCTAAGTCGGACAAAAAGTCCACATTACCCGTCTACCTTCACTTTTTGCAAAGAGTGAACGAGAACCAGACAACAAAACGAACAAAAAGGTGTCGCAAACCAGCGACCCTACCAGAATCCTTTGTCTCGTTCTCCAGGCGGTCTCTTTACTGCAAGGATCGTCCAAGTCTATCGGGGGGCCTGAGTCAGGACCGGCGCCACTTGCGGGGGTCTTTTCAGATGTAGTGAAGGTCCGGTGGTGGGGACGAGGGTCTTTTTCGCGTAGGTATACCCCACCACCGTCTGTTCAACTTCCTCGTCGGGACCCCTCGACCGGGCAGCCGCGTCACTGATGGGGCCCCACGTTTGGGCGCCAATTGTGGATTTGGGGGTCGTCTCAGAAGACCACCCAAAGGTGCAGGGTCACCCTTCGTCCACGGGTCCGGAATATAAATTGAGACCAACACTGGAGCACGGAGAGAAAAGATGTTTATTTTGATCTCATGAGAGAGAGAGCATCAGCAACAGACACCCATAGCTGTCTGAGGAGGCAGTCTGCGGAGTACTTTGGTTCCGCATCTTATATACCCTTCATCCCCACCCTGTGCGTGTAAGGAGAACAAACAAAAACCCATATTTACACAACAAGCAGTGGTCAATCTGATAAGTCAGCAGATGGTAGCTGTTGGGCCCCTGCAGGGCGTAGGCGAAAACCATAATTACACAACAAGCAGAGGTCAATCTGATAAGTCAGCAGATGGTAGCTGTTGGGCCCCTGCAGGGCGTAGTGCGCAGGGTGAAGACGATAAGCATCTGGGAAACTCCCTGTCCGACTGGTTGGGCATGAGTTGGTCAGTTTGTGGCAGGCCGGGGCACAGACAGGGCGTGGGCGTCCGTGCAGGTATGAGGCAAATCAAGAGTGAAGCCCCATAGCGTTCGTGATAGAGAGAAGGTCAGTAATGAAGGGTGAAGCAAAAAATGGCAAAGCGAATGGCAAGATAACATACTTTTCCACATATATCGTTTTTCTGCCTGTTCGGAAGTATCCCCATTAGGGGAGAAGTCACAAGACGTCAGATGTTTCTTCTACAGCTGGTGAATGATTAAGAAACCTGGAAATCACTGAAGTTGTAGCCAGTATCCGTGACCACTACACACTTCATTTTGCTATTGAAGACGGTAAACATTCCACACTTTAAGCCTCTAACCGATAACCATGTTACTTCGGTTACAATTCAAATACTTTGCTTCCACATTTGTTTAAATAAACTGCATGAAAATTCATAATGCACAAACTGCAAATAATTGAACACGAAATTCCTGTAAAATACACTATTTAATATATGCATAACTACGCAAAATTATAGTGAAGGAGCACGGAAATAATGTGAACTACCAGAAAGTGGGCCGCTGTCTTCACGGTTATTGGGTTTTAGTGCTTTTAATTATTACCACAATATGCACCCTCCCACCCGGAATTGTTGAAGGGAAGGAAGTAAGTATATCGTGCTAATATGTAGTGCTAAATACCGGATTTGCATTTTGCATACTTTTTCAAAAATTGGGCCTAATTACATGAAAGCAAATTATGCTAACTTCTTACACTCCTATAATTAATCACTACTAATTCGGGACTGCACGTTTGTTTGAAAACTAGTTTTGCTATATTCCCTGTTCTATTTTGTTAAGCAAACTTTCTTAATTGTACAAATTTACCAAACTTCTAAAACCCGTTTCCACAGGCAGACCAGTTCACCAGGCAATATACTTAATCAGTGGAGCCTGCATCCTCCCTCTTCCGTAAAGCATGTAGTTATGATTTTGTATGTGTAGTGATGCTTCATATGTATTAGGGTCTTACTACCGTACGCCCGTAATTGTCCTTCAATTCAAAGTCACTCCAATGCCCTTGAGCAAAGATAACTGAACACAAAAATGCTAAATAAAATATATTATTAAAGTGCTAGCTCTTCAGTTAGCGTTTAGTAATATGAACTCTTAGGAATTATCTAGGCAAGATTCTTCAGTTGACAAAATGAGTGCCTAAAATAAATACTACAGAGAAGCTACAAAATAGTAATTTGTTGAACTGGCTCAATAATCAATTGTTTTTGTCTCAAAGTACATTTTCTCATCTTTTAACTACGAAATTACCACATGGACGGATTGCAGCAAATGAAAAGCAAAACAGAATCAAAAGACCTAGAAGAGCCCAATCGAATCAGTACGACACATCTTGAATAGGTTGCCCATTGACCACATCAATAAGCATTGGCAAAGCCAATAGGTATAGCCTTTGGGACCTTATAAGCGTTTCGCCATGCAGCACATTATCCTGGGTGCTGTGCCTCCAGGATTTGAATACCTATACAATTACTACACACTGGGTAATGTAGTCTGATTCAGGAATACAAATAGAGCCAGCAAATAGAAAAGCCCAAAAATTTGAGATCCAAACCACAAAGCCAATGGTAATCTAGGTGTGGAATGCATTCCTATGTAAACTTTCTGAAAGTCTCCAAGATGTCTTTAGCACACCAGACAGCTGTACTGTCTGGTTGGCTGCGACCTAAAAAACAGTACTCTCTCAAGGAGTGCAATGTTATTGTATCTCTGAAGGTGACGACGAAAAGGGAACAGGGAAGGTGGCTGGACTATAATACAGCAATATATGCAGCCTGACTGCCCTCCTCCCATCTGTGCTGCTGCCAGAGAAGAACAAACAATTATGTAGGAGACATAGCATTGCAGTGGCACAAGTTTCACCTAAGGATCAAGCTCTGTTGTAACACATTAGTTAGACTTGATCAGGAGCTTGGGCAGTTTGATAAACAAAATATATTACTAACACCCCACCCCGCTCCCCCCCTCCACCCATTGTTTGAAGCGGCAGCCACTGGCATGTTCTTAAGTAAATCTATACGGAGACTCCCAGAATACCAAGAAAGGGGAGGAGGCACATGGGGGAGCGAGGGAGAGAAATGGGTGGGGTAAGAGTGATAATGCTTTGAGAAAATATCGTTGTAAATGAAGTTTTCAGTTCCTCTTCTGGGTTTATGCATTTGGCAGAGATAAGGGGCTGCTTTTGGTTTGCACACACGTGTACACAATATATACTTTGTTGGTTACCATTACTTTTTACTGTTAATACAACCCTTGTAGAAGAGATGAAAGAGTGAAGATCTGCAAATACCGCAGGACAAAAGTGAAGATCTGCCAAGCCACACTAAGGCCTCACTGTTGAAAGTGGAAGCCTCTACATTGTTGCAAGTTTACAGCATTGTGATTTTGGAAGGCTTTGTGGACCATACATTTATAACGCTTTAGAGGAAAGAAACAGTTGTATAAAAGGGGTAAGAAACGCTACATAAATGGAACTGCAATACACGTCTTTACCTGTGACTGCACTTGTGCATTACATGTAGCCGTGAGTTAATATTACAACTCTCTTCCTGTTCGGCAGCATGTGACTCTGGCCCATGAGAGTCAATATTGTGGGCGGGGCAGAGACTCCTCTGTGGGTGGAGAGGACAGCAGGCATCTTCAAAGTCGCTATTAGTAAGCTAAGGAAAGAGGCGTGATGCGGACCCGGTCTCAAAGTGTAAATTTGAATGCTTACATTGGAGTGGAGTCAGCTACGGTTCCCTGACCCTCAAAGACTCACTTAATCTGGCAGACAGAGCACACACAGGTGGATGCTTGCATAACTGACAGTATATGGAAATGATTAACAGTGGTGGGAGGGAGTCCGGTGTTACTCCTCATCATTATAGCGGTGCCGGCAGCTACAGAAATGTTACAAGTGGTGGGATTATCTACCGGTACATAGTATCCCTGCGGCTGTGACTAGTTGGGCCTCGGAAACACCATGTGCACAATCGCCACACAGACGTCATTAACGTAATGGCATGAGAGCAAAGACTGCTCATCTTCAGCAGCTGTTTTTTTAAACCAGAGTCGCAACAGCTTTTTTCTCCTATAAGTAGGTGAAAACTCACGGTTAGAAATGGGGGTCTCTAGTTGGCAGAGGTAGGTACCTTTGACCAAGTAGGGGCCCTTGCTTCTAGTCAGGGTAAGGGGGCTACACTCCTCAAATAACCTCTGCTCACCCCCTTGGTAGCTTGGCACGAGCAGGTAGGCTTATCTCGGAGGCAGTGTGTAAAGCATTTGTGAACACATACAGTAATACAGTGAAAAACACTACAAATGAACACCACACCAGTTTAGAAAAATAAGTAATCTTTATCTAGATTTAACACAAGACCAAACGACAAAAATCCACAATACAGTATTCAAAAATAGGACTTTCAAATGGTAGAAATAGCTTAGTTCAATGTAGATGGTAAATGCGACACTTTACTCTCAAAGTACCTTGGATGCGTAACGCAATATAAACAAAAGGGCCGCAGGGAAGGTGATGCGTCAGTTTCTTACTGCGTTCCAGTTACGATGCGACAAGATGGCGCCTCGATGCGATGATCTGGTGCGACAAAATGGCGTCTTTGATGCAATGAGACAACTTGGATACGATGCGTGCACGCCCGACGGCCGTGCGGCGAAATCAGTGGTTTCTTGAGCCGCAACAGGCCCTGCGAGGCGCTTATCAGGTGATGCGACGGCAACCTCTGCGGCGACGGAACGCTTCTCCGGCGATGCGACACGCTTCTTCGGCGATGCGACGGCATCCGCTGCGGCACACTTCTTCCTCATTGCGTCGCGCTTCCAGCTCCAAGCGACACGCAGTCTCTAGAGGTCCTAAAACAACAGCAGGCATCTCTCTGCAGGTAGAATGCCCAGCAAGGAAATTCAGGGGAAGCTGGTGGTGAAGTCTGTGTGTCCCGGAGACTTCAGAACAGGAGGCAAGCTCAGCTTCAAGCCCTTGGAGATCTTCCTCAAGATGATAAAGTACACACAAAGTTCCTTTTTCTCCTTTCCTTGGCAATAAGTAACCACTGTAGGCCAACCCCAAACAGTAACCAGCGCAGGGGCAGTCTCCTCCTTCAGCTTCCTTGGTTTCTCTCCTTGGCAAAGGTTCATCTTGATTCCCAGAAGTGATCTAAAGTTCTGGGGTCTGGGCCCCTCTTAATACACACAATTTCTTTGTTCTCTGAAGGCAGAGTGTCTCTGTACCCAGCCTAAACCAGTTCTGTCCTCCCTGGTGCAGCTTCCTGGCAGGAGGTGGAGACAGCATTGTTGAAAGCAGACCTGGCCCTGGTAGCTGAAAAGAAATCTCCTCCCCCTATTCTCCATTTAATATAGGCTCAGGCAAGTGAAAGGAAATCTCCTCCCTCTACTCAACCCAAGTCCTATTCAGCCCAGCTCCGACTCAGACTGCTGGAGCCAAAGCCCTCTCCAGCCCCGTCACTCACCAACCAGACATGTAATACACAAACCTAGCAGAGGCATACTGGATGGTTAGGCAAGAAAAGACCCACTTTCTAAAAGTGGCATTTTCAAACAGCATGTAAAAATCACCCACACTAAAAGATGTATTTTAACATTCTGAGTTCAGACATACTAAACTTTATTTTCCCCATCTTGTTCCCTGGGTCAGTTATGCTTATAGGATGTTATAATCAAACTGCCCATTCTGGCCTATAGGAACAGATAACCTTGCAATAGTGAAAAACGAAATTGGCTGTAATTCACTATCAGGACATGCCGCACACATCAGGGCATGTCCTACCTTTCACATACAATGGACCCTGCCCACAGGGGTACCTTGGGCCTACCTTAGGGGTGACTAACATGCAGAAAAGGGAAGGTTTAGGGACTGGTAAGTGTGTGCACTTGCCAAGTCGACATGGCAGTCCCAGACTGCACACAGGCTCTGCAATGGCAGGCTTGAGCCACATTTTACAAGCTGCTTCTGTGGGTGGAACAATCAGTGCTGCAAGCCCACCAGCAGCGTTTGATTTACAGGCCCCGGGCACACATGGTGCACTGTACTAGGGTCTGACAAGTAAATCAAATAAGCCAATCAGGGAGTCACTAATCCATTACAACAATTTACAATAGGGAGCACTTGCACTTTGGCACTGAACAGCAGTGGCAAAGTGCCCAAAGCATCTAGACCAGCAAAACATAGCAAAAACATAGGAGGCAACAGCGAAAAAAATGGAAGGGAGACCCACCCCAATGGTGCCAGGTCTAACACATGTCCCCTCCAGCTGAAATGTGGGGAGAACTACCCACCCTCTTGGGAGTTCTCTTCACTAAGGTGGAAAAATCTGGACAGACCATCAGCATTGGCGTGTTCTGTACCAGGGCGGTGTTCCACCGTGAAGTCCAGCCCTTGTAGGGAAATGGACCACCTAAACAGCTTTGGATTCTCTCCCCTCATCTGCATCAGCCATCTGAGTGGCCTGTGGTCGGTCTGAACCCGGAAGTGAGTCCCAAACAAGTATGGTCTCAACTTCTTCAGTGCCCAGACCACAGCAAATGCCTCACGCTCAATTGCACTCCACCTCTGTTCCCGTGGAAGTAACCTCCTACTAATGAAGGCTACAGGTTGGTCTAGGCCCTCCTCATTCATCTGTGAAAGTACAGCCCCCACACCCTGCTCTGAAGCGTCTGTCTGCACAATGAATTCCTTTGAGAAGTTGGGCGCCTGAAGCACGGGCGCCGTGCACATGGCAGTCCTTGGGGCATCAAAAGCTTTCTGACGGGTGTCAGTCCAGTTCACTTTCTTGGGCTGCTTCCTGGAAGTCAGCTCTGTCAAGGGGGCAACAATGCTGCCATACCCCTTGACAAACCTCCTGTAGTACCCTGTGAGTCCTAAAAAGGCTCTCACCTCTGTCTGGGTCTTGGGAGGCTCCCAAGCCAGGATGGTATCAATCTAGGGCTGTAGGGGCGCCACCTGGCCGCTCCCAACCTGATGTCCCAAGTACACCACGGAACCCTGCCCGATCTGGCACTTACTCGCCTTGATCGTGAGGCCTGCCCTCCGCAGTGCCATCAACACTTCCCAGAGGTGGCGCAGATGTTCTTCCCAACTGGCACTGAACACTGCGATGTCATCCAGGTAGGCGGCACTGAAATCTTCCAGTCCAGCCAACACCTGGTTGACCAACCTCTGAAAGGTGGCAGGGGCATTCTTCACCCCAAAGGGCATAACCCGGAATTGGTAGTGCCCATCTGGTGTGGAGAATGCGGACCGCTCTCTTGCCCCATCAGTTAAGGCGATCTGCCAGTACCCAGACGTCAAGTCAAACTTACTGAGGTACCGGGCGGCCCCTAACCGATCAATGAGCTCATCAGCTCTGGGGATGGGGTGCGCGTCAGTCCTGGTGACTGAATTGAGTCCTCGGTAGTCCACACAGAACCGGAGTTCGGGTGTGGCAGCAGGCGCGGCAGCCTCTGGGACCAAGACCACTGGGCTGGCCCAAGGGCTGTTAGAGGACTCAATCACCCCTAATGCCAACATCTTGGAGACCTCCTCCTTGATGCAAGCTCTCACCCAGTCAGTCACCCGCTAAGTTTTGTGTTTTACAGGAGGACTGTCCCCAGTGTCCACATCATGGACACACCACTCTGACACCGGGAGTCAGGGAGAACAGATCAGGAAACTGTCCCAACAGTTGGCGACAGCCATCCTGCTGCTCAGGGGTCAGGGCGGAAGAGAGATTTACACCGTCCACTGACCCATCTTGCTCTTTTGCAGACAGGTCAGGAAAAGGCTCAGTCTCCTCCTCCATTCCATCATCTGTCGCTAGGAGCATGCCCACTTCGGACCTCTCCAAGTGGGGCTCCAGGCGGTTTACATGCAGGACCCGCAAAGGGTTCCTAGGAGACCGCAAGTCCACCAAGTAGGTGACATCACTCTTGCACTCCACCACCTCAAATGTTCCGGTCCACTTATCCTGGAGCGCACAAGGCTCCACGGGGGCCATGAACCACACTTTCTGTCCAGGCTGAAACTCGATCAGAGTGGCATTCTGATCATAACACCGTTTCATCTCCTCCTGGCTGGCTTCCAGATTCGCCTGAGCGAGTTGTCTGAAACGCCTAGTTTGGTTTCTGAAGGCCAGCATGTAGCTATATACATCCTGGGGAGGTTTACTGGGAGCTTTCTCCCAGCCTTCCTTTACCAAACTCAGAGGTCCTCCTACAGGATAACCATACAGCAGTTCAAAGGGACTGAACCCTAAGGACTTCTGTGGCACATCTCTGTAAGCAAACAGAAGGCATGGCAAGAGGACGTCCCACTTACGCCTCATAGGTTCCTCAAGACCCATAATCATGCCCTCTAGGGTCCGGTTGAATCTCTCAACCAGCCCATTACCTTGGGGGTGGTAAGGAGTGGTGAACTTGTAGGTTACACCGCACTCCTGCCACAGGGACTTCATATACTTAGATATGAAGTTGGTACCACGGTCTGACACCACCTCTCTGGGGAACCCCACACGGGAGAAAATCCCCATTAATGCACGTCCCACCACGGGGGCAGTCACAGTCCGGAGAGGGATGGCTTCCGGGTACCGGGTGGCATGGTCCACCAAGAGCAGGATGAACCTGTTGCCCATGGCTGACTTGGGATCCAAAGGCCCCACAAGGTCAATGCCCACCCTTTCAAAGGGGGTGCTGACCACAGGGAACGGTTGGAGAGGAGCCTTGCGCTTCCTCCCACTCTTACCACTTGCCTGGCAAGTCTGACAGGTCCTGCAATGAGTATCTGAACTCTTGCGCATTTGGGGCCAGTAAACGTGGGTGACAAGCCGTTCAAAGGTCGTCTTGCCCCAAATGTCCTGCTAAAGGCACATCATGAGACAGACCCAGTAGGAAGGCTTTGAAGCGCTGGGGTACCACCAGCACACGGGCTGACCCAGGCTCAGCAACCTTAGGCTCGCTATACAGGAGACCATTATCCCAGTAGATCCAATGTGACCCAGACTGATCACCTGCTGCCTGGTTTGTGGCCTGTTGCCGCAAACCAACAAGAGAAGGGCACTTCTTCTGCTCCTTGCAGAACTCTTCCCTGGAGGGGCCGCCTTCCTGCTGCCAATGGGTCAGCTCGGGCAGGTCCCCCAGTTCAGCTACTAGTTCCCCTGTAGGTTCAAGGGCATCCCCCTCAAGGTCTGCCTCCTCCTGAACCGTGGGAACTTCGGGGGCTGGTTTACCGCGCCCCCTCCTTCTCTTTAAGGCAGGCACCTGGGCCACTCTTTCAGGCTCCAGGTCCTCTTGAATACCCTTACTGGCTGCCATGGACAGAGTGGTCACACACGCCCACTCAGGCAGACCCAACATCTCCAAATGAGACCTTCTCTCCACCTTAGCCCAAGGGAGCTTTCCAAATCATTGCCTAGCAGACAGTCAACAGGCATGGCTGGCCTCACAGCTACTTGAAAGGTACCCGAGACCCACCCACCCACCCCCCCCTCAGAGGGAACCTGGGCCACCTTGCAGTGGCTCTCCGAGTTGTCAGCGGTGACTACAGGGTAAAATGCATGGGGGATCACCTGCTCTTCAGACACCAGCCGACAACTGACAGCTGTCACACTGGCTCCAGTGTCTCTCAGAGCCTCCACCCCATGGCCACTGCCTGTATTTCTTAGTGTAATCAGGCAGCTGGGTTCTAGGGACCATCTCACTGTCTCCTAAAGAGACTAGGGACATCTCTGCAGGACCCCACCCACCTTGGGCACCCAACTCCTCCCCCAAGGCTACACTAGCCATCTGCCGGGGCGGCGCACCAGTGGGTGCTGCATTCACTTTCATGGGACACTTAGGATCCCAGAAGCAGTGGCCCACCTGACCACAATTATAACATTTCCTGGGCCCCTTCTGAACAGGCTTATCTGTCGGGGCCCCTGGCTTCTTCTCAGGGGGAGGCTGGGAACCCTTCCCTTGGTGATTACTTTGGGGCCCTTTCTGGAACTCCCTCTGTTTACCCTTGTCCCCCATACTCTTCTGCTGGGGACCCTGCCCACCTTTGGCAGAGTCTCCCACATGACCCTTGTGGACCCGGGTACTAACCCAGCAGTCCGCCTCCTCAGCAAGCTTCCTAGGGGTAGTCCGCTTACTATCAATCAGGTGCTGGCGTAGCTCTGGAAAACAATTACTGGACAAGTGCTCCCATGCAATCAAATCATAGAGCGCCTCAAAATCATTCACTTTGCTACCCTTCACCCAACCATCCAATGCTCTGCAAAAAAAAAAAAAAAAAAAAAAAAAGACATATTCCACCCAAGTACTTGACTCCAGTTTCTTACAATTTCTAAACCTTTTCTATAAAGCTCTGGGGTCAACCCATACCTGGTCATTAAGGCTTCCTTCATGTGGATATAGGAATTCTGGTCGTCAGAGGGCAAGTCTAACAAGGTGTCCCGCCCATCACTGAGAAAGCGCCCCCACAACCCCACTCCCCAATCCTTCTCAGGGACCCGGTGGGAGGACATGGCCACTTCATAGGCCTTAAACCATGGACCAATATCTTCATGCTTGTGGAACTCCTTAATTACTTCAATGGGGATATATACTCTTGTTTCTACAGGCACTGATGGTGCGCTGCCACCAGAGGGAGTAATCTCCAAGCTCTTCGCTTTCAGCTCCAAATCCCTCAACATTCTTTCATGCTCTAAATGCACTCTTTTCTTCCAAGGCTAGCTCCGGTTTATGCATTCTATCCCTCTCCCTGTCCTCCAGCTCTCCTAGGGACAGGCCCTTTGAAGAAACATTGCTGCCTGCCCTGGAAGGTACTTTCTCCCTGGTCATGCCCAATGGCCCCTCTAGCTGCCCATCTGTATTCTCTGCCTCCTCCCTAGGCTCTTCAGGATGCTCAGGAGTATTTCTAGATTCCAACCAGGCCCTCAGCGCCTTTTGGAACTCCTTGGTGAGGCCTTTCACAGAGATTTTAAATTTTCTACAGATGGTCTTAAGCTGTGGCACAGTGTAGGTATCAACCCTCTCTTCTTCAAATTGTAGATCCATAGATGTGTTGGATGCTGTTTTGCTCATGGTAACAAGAATTGGCAGTTCTTAGCAAAAACAGAAGTCCCAAGGAAAAAAAAAAAATCCAACCAAAATGTATGTGGTTGCGTAATGGTCTGCACTCACTAGTAGTGTACACCAATCACTGTATACGAGTCACAAATGCAAGTCCAGAATCCTCCCCGCTGACCACCAATGTTAGAAATGGGGGTCTCTAGTTGGCAGAGGTAGGTACCTTTGACCAAGTAGGGGCCCTTGCTTCTAGTCAGGGGCTACACTCCTAAAATAACCCCTGCTCACCCCCTTGGTAGCTTGGCACGAGAAGGTAGGCTTATCTCAGAGGCAGTGTGTAAAGCATTTGTGAACACACAGTAATACAGTGAAGACACTACAAATGGACACCACACCAGTTTAGAAAAATAAGTAATCTAGATTTAACACAAGACCAAACGACAAAAATCCACAATACAGTATTCAAAAATATGACTTTCAAATGGTAGAAATAGCTTAGTTCAATGTAGATGGTAAATGCGACACTTTACTCTCAAAGTACCTTGGATGCGTAACGCAATATAAACAAAAGGGCCGCAAGGAAGGTGATGCGTCAGTTTCTTACTGCGTTCCAGTTATGATGCGACAAGATGGCGCCTCGATGAGACGATCCGGTGCGATGCAACAAAATGGCGTCTTTGATGCGATAACTTGGATACGATGCGTGCACGCCCAACAGCGAAATCGGTGGTTTCTTGAGCTGCGACATGCCCTGCGACGCACTTCTCCGGTGATGCAGCGGCACGCTTCTCCGGCAATGCGGCACGCTTCTCCGGCAATGCGGCACGCTTCTCCGGCAATGCGGCACGCTTCTCCGGCAATGCGGCGGCAAACAGCTGCGGCGGCACGCTTCTTCAGCAATGCGACGGCAACCGCTGCGGCGGCGACACGCTTCTTCCTCGTTGCGTCGCGCTTCCAGCTCCCAGCGACATGCAGTCTCTAGAGGTCCTAAAACAACAGCAGGCACCTCTCTGCAGGTAGAATTCCCAGCAAGGAAATTCAGGGGAAGCTGGTGGTGAAGTCGTTGTGTCCCTGAGACTTCAGAACAGGAGGCAAGCTCAGCTTCAAGCCCTTGGAGATCTTCCTCAAGATGATAAAGTACACATAAAGTTCCTTTTTCTCCTTTCCTTGACAATAAGTAACCACTGCAGGCCAACCCCAAACAGTAACCAGCGCAGGGGCAGTCTCCTCCTTCAGCTTCCTTGGTTTCTCTCCTTGGCAAAGGTTCGTCTTGATTCCCAGAAGTGATCAAAAGTTCTGGGGTCTGGGCCCCTCTTTTTATACACACAATTTCTTTGTTCTCTGAAGGCAGAGAGTGACTGAACCCAGTCCAAACCAGTTCTGTCCTCCCTGGTGCAGCTTCCTGGCAGGAGGTGGAGACAGCATTGTTGAAAGCAGACCTGGCCCAGGTAGCTGAAAAGAAATCTCCTCCCCCTACTCTCCATTCAACCCAGGTCCTATTCAGCCCAGCCCTGACTCAGACTGCTGGAGCCAAAGTCCTGTCCAGCCCCTGTCACTCACCAACCAGACATGTAATACACAAACCTAGCAGAGGCATACTGGAAGGTTAGGCAAGAAAATACCTACTTTCTAAAAGTGGCATTTTCAAAAACAGAATGTCAAAATCGCCCACACAGAATGTTAAAATACATCTTTTAGAGTTCAGACATACTAAACTGTATTTTCCTATCTTGTTCCCTGGGTCAGTTATGCTTATAGGATGTTATAATCAAACTGCCCATTCTGGCCTATGGGAACAGATAGCCTTGCAATAGTGAAAAACGAAATTGGCTGTAATTCACTATCAGGACATGCCGCACACATCAGGGCATGTCCTACCTTTCACATACAATGCACCCTGCCCACAGGGGTACCTTGGGCCTACCTTAGGGGTGACTAACATGCAGAAAAGGGAAGGTTTTAGGGACTGGTAAGTGTGTGCACTTGCCAAGTCGACATGGCAGTCCCAGACTGCACACAGGCTCTGCAATGGCAGGCCTGAGCCACATTTTACAAGCTGCTTCTGTGGGTGGAACAATCAGTGCTGCAAGCCCACCGGCAGCATTTGATTTACAGGCCCTGGGCACACATGGTGCACTGTACTAGGGTCTGACAAGTAAATCAAATAAGCCTATCAGGGAGTCACTAATCCATTACAACAATTTACAATAGGGAGCACTTGCACTTTGGCACTGAACAGCAGTGGCAAAGTGCCCAAAGCATCTAGACCAGCAAAACATAGGAGGCAACAGCGAAAAAAAAAGGAAGGGAGACCCACGCCAATGGTGCCAGGTCTAACACTCGCCCATTAAGAAACAATTTGAAATGTATAGTTGGGAAGTTTATGCAGCATTTTTTAAAGACACTTTGGTTTGGGGATCTTCAGTAATTTGAAGATTTGTTTGGGATATGATGGGAGCTTTTGGCAGATTTGAAGGGCCGTTGAAGCTCGGAGGGTAGCTCATACGGGGAAGCGGGAGGTGGGAAGCAACAACTGGTGCAGCGCTGACAGATGCAATATAGTGTAATTTGGCGCATTTTGTTATTCACAAAAACAAAACAAGTAGAACCCACGAACCAAATTGCATCTGATTTAGCGTGTTTTGTAAAAGAACACAACATGCAGAATACACAAACCAAGGGAAACGAAAAAAAAAGTGCAACGATACAATGAAATAGACAGATGGGCAATAATACACATAATGGGGCCAGTTGCCAGGGACGGGAACCACTGACCAAAAGGCGGGACAAGCGTGAATATTAGCCATAGAAAGAAGGAATTTGGAAAAGCACACAAAGGAAGCGAGGGGCTTGATCAAAGTCCCAGGACATGCATGCCTCACAGAGCAGCGCGCGCTGCTAGGATCGACCTAAAATCTAAACATACAAACTAAAGAGAATAGAGACGCTGTACATTTTTAAAAATATGAGGACCGGAGGGAACAGAGTACTGCTATATACATAAGTAAAGGAAAGTAGATAATACATGAGAAAGGAAAGCGTCGTGAAGTGGCCTAGAAATTAGTTCAAAGCATAGCATCAAACACTGTTAAAATGAAAAGTTCAGCCATTGCTCTACTACCACAGCATGAGATTCTTAATGGTTCTTAATCTATAGACTTCTATGGACCCCACTACCCCCACTTAATCGTTACTAGAAACAGAGTACCCCCACTGAATCAATATTGGAACCTGGTGACCCCACCAAGTCATTTCATGGATGCTAGTGACCCCGGCTAAAGCATTTTTGATGTGTTGAACTGCAAAACAATACACAAAAAATACACAAACAAAAAATCATCCAACAAATACAACAATGAATAAATATTTTCAGGAAAAAAATTAAAATGCTAATTTTGTTGGGAAGGCTGGAATGTTCCTAAACTAAATTGAGGCCACGTGTCGTCCATACTATATTCTATTTGATGCACTTGCACTGCTGTCAAGAATCAATCTGAGGATGACAACTTAATTTTTAGCCTCCAATTTCAAATTCCGTCTCATTTACAGACGTTTTAAAATTTTACATTTTGCTTAATGTATATACACTAAAAATCCGTTTATTTTTCATTATCTAATCAGTCATCGACCACCTGAGTACGCTTTGCAGACCCACAGGGGACCAACAGCGGTCCCCGGATAGTCTAAGAACCACTGGATTAGACTAGCATTAGCGCAACGTGCACATGAAGCAGTTAAAACCGCCTTGAGAGATTATAATATCAGTAGAGATCGATGCAGATCTGGGGTTCATAGGTGCACATCTCCGCGGGTCATCTCAGCCTTCCTTCCATGGAATTTGGATAGTTCAGCTGAAGTGTTTTTATACAGTGCTATCTAACGATCACATCACTCTAAATAACCTACTCCAGCCACACAACAGAACTGTTGAGATGCACAAATGCGGTTGCCGACCTAAATGGGCAGAGCCCCTTGATCCACTTCCTAAAAGCAGGTGTTTGTGCGTGTGTGCGTGCGTCTACACATTACTGCTATCCATCCTCTCCTCGCCTCCCAATTACCGAATCACGATTGCCTGAAGAACATAACATTAAATAAAGGCTGTAGTTTGAGTCACTTACTAAAGTCGCCTGCCAAATTATATTTTGTTCCATGACGCAAGCTCCGTGCCACTAAAGCATTTTTTCGCTCAGATTTTAAATTGTTTGTAGTGATCAACTTGGCATTAATGCCTGGAGCGGATATTGATTTGTTTCACCTTCAACATTTTTTTACGTTTCATGTGCGTCCATTAGTAAAAGATATTCAATAAATCACAGTAAAGAACAGTAAGAGGTGCTGCTAAACACAGTACTATTGTACATAAATAGCAAATGTCAGCACCACACGGGGATCAGTGGCTATTCTGAGCTGGAGTGAATAATTTTTAGAGCCCAAATTAGCCTGATGATTCCAATAACAATATTATGCACGATCTACGCCAAACCCTACAAGGTGATGGCACAACAAAAAATGGAAAAACATGAAGCTGATGCATAAGTATGCGTCATTCCCAGGGTGCAACCACCGTCTGATCTGATGAAAAAACATCATACACCAAAAGTTTGTCCATTTTACACTTGATTTAATGTTTCAATCTTCTTTTGTGAATGAGTTGTACAGAAATGGTACTTTCGATTTTCAAACGCTTGTATTATGCCAATCGGGCCTTTTCTACAGCGTGTCAAAATTTCCACCTCCTATAGCATGAAGTTTCTGACCCAATGCATTTCGGGCATGACGCCCTTCTTCAGGGGTAACTACAATTTAAAAAAATGACACAGACGTTTTAAATGTCCAATTGCTAAAAATAGCTGTAATAAGTTGCCTCGTGTATGTTAAAACACGTGAAGGTTGTGGCAAAAAAGCCCCAGTCATTCCGAAATCTATCCAATTCAAACTAAATATGCCAATAGTAGTGTCTCCTAAACCAAAAAAACTGAACGTGAAAAAAAACGTGAGAAATAAATGTGGAAAATAAAACATGAAAACTATACATGAAATGTAACTCGCTCTGAAAAAGTGAAAAACTAATGAGTGGAGAATAAAAAGTAACCTCATGCCATTATCCCAGAAGAAAAAGCTCTGTGACATCTGCGTGCTATAGATTTACAAACACGAATTTATGTTGTTTTAATTTAAAGCTTCCTATCTCCGTCCTCCAAACCAAATATATGAAACGGTCACTTGGTGAAACATCCATGTTTAAAACGAGTGCGCCAATAAGCAGAATAAGCCCTTGATATCGTGAGTGTCACGCCCATCATGAAACCACGTGTTGGTGACCTCATGCAGCCATGGATATAAACAAAATATGTGAAAGTGACTAAAGTCCAATTACGGAACCCGCAAATAAATCGATTTCAGGATATAAAATTAGCATACAACTAATATAAAAACATATCAAACAAAAGCATAAAAATTAACAGTTCAAAGCCATAGTATTTTAGGCAATTGTTCAATAGCTTTCATCAAAACGTTTCAAGATGTCTCCAAATGATGTGTTGGCCCAATGTAGTAGATGGTCATGTTACAACAAAGTTTGTCTCAAAGCTAAAGTGTACTCCATGGGTGCTGGGTACCAGGAGGGACAGTGAAATAAACAATATAAAGCAGCAGTTGGTAACCCGCACACCAATTTAATCCAACGTTAATCCAGGTTAGTCTCTTTTGGGGTGCCATCCTGGTGTGTGCTCCGTCCCAAAGCACCAGGAAATATAGAAAAACATGAAGCTGATGCATAAGTATGCATCAGTCCCAGGGTGCAACCACCGTCTGATCTGATGAAAAAACATCATACATCAAAAGTTTGTCCATTTTACACTTGATTTAATGTTTCAATCTTCTTTTGTGAATGAGTTGTACAGAAATGGTACTTTCGATTTTTAAACGATTGTATTATGTCAATCAGGCCTTTTCTGCAGCGTGTCAAAATTTCCACCTCTGATGGCATGAAGTTTCTGACCCAATGCATTTCGGGCAGGACGCCCTTCTTCAGGGGTAACTACAATTTTAAAAAATGATAACACATCAGACGTTTTAAATGTCCAATTGCTAAAAATAGCTGTAATAAGTTCCCTTGTGTATGTTAAAACACGTGAAGGTTGTGGCAAAAAAGCCCCAGTCATTCCGACATCAGAAACTGAACGTCACGATATACGAATGGTAAACTAAGGTCCTGCCTAACATTTAAAGAAAATTAACTGTGTCAACACTGAGCTATGCAAGATTATTTCACTAATGGCCGTAGACGGAACTCTGAAACCAACAGGATTGTCAAAAGAAACAGATTTAGATTAACTCCCTGAAGATTTCTGAACCTAAAATCTGAATGTAGCACTTCCATGCTCACTAAACCAAGAGTCTTAATGGACAACTTACAGTAAGTTGTGACTGAGTAGGCACAATCTGAAATGAGTTAGCCACCAATGCATCTCCAGTGTAACAAGAACAATTTTGATTAGATATCCTAATGTAAGAGGAAATGTTATCCAAGTTACTTACTTCAAGCCAATTTAAGAAAAGAAATATCAAAAAGACTCCCGCTCTGACAATGCTATCTGGCTCGATCGGAGTGGCCTCAGCAGGTTCAAGTTAAGGATCTGAATTATGTTACGGAGATCTTTCAGCAAGAATGTTATATAGGCTCATCTGCAGGAATAGGTTAAACAAGGTAACGTGAGTGATCAGCAATACAGCGAAAAAGAGAATGCTCTCATTAAACAATAGTAGGCAGAAGATGATAATTGCCCCTTATAACAAAAATGAAAGCCAGAATATTCTGTTGCAAACATTTTCAAGTCTGTTGATGTTCAAGCATGAAAAAGCCGCAAATTTAATTTTTATGGCAAATGTACAACAGAGGAGATACAACTTCATTTTCTAAGGACTATTTATTCAGATGAACATTTTGCCAGCCCTTTTTGCCACAACGACAGTCATGTTATCATTAACAGGACTCAAAAGATTTCATTCATTTTGTGTATCGTGTCATTAAGACTTAACTAAAGATCATGTTGCTGTGCTAAATAAATCTAACAGTTTATATTCTTTTTAAACCTTTAATATGATCAAACTAGATTTGTTATCAGCATTTCCTACCAGTAATCCATGATCCAATTAACATAGTCTGAAGTCTAATTTTGACTCCGCATCTAAGATCTACTGTAAAATACTCGAGTAGCCCAAAGTTTCCATGTTAAATCAGTTGGTGCAGTTGACTGCAATCTGATTATCTGCTGAGAATGTTCCTTACAATCAGTTCAGTTTCACAAAATCCAGTGCCACAAATTTCTGTATCTTTAGTTTGCCATTCTATTTCTCTGGAAGGTGCACTGCTACAGATCACGCCATTACATGATGCAAAACTAAAGCAAATAAGTATTCATGTACTCAGTCAATTCCCATTCAAGATGACTCAAAGTAGACAGCTTAAACACCATAAATAGCTAGTAGTCTAGTGAGAACGTGCTTTTTCGTAAAATGGTAATTATTGACCAATGACATATGACTCAATTCATTCAGTGATTTAATTTACTCTCCAATTCTCTAGGATTCATCTATTCATTTATTGTTGGCTCCAATATTGGCTGACCATGGAGATGAACATTGGTTTCTTAGGAGATTTTGTTTAGGAACTCGTATTAAGACATACTACAGCTGAACAGAATGTGCTTAAGGCAATTATCCGCACATACAAGAGTGACACAACAAACCTGATCAAGAGAAATTACTTTGGGAATTAAACCTGATAAACAACCCAACATATATTTGCTCATGTTTTTTGGATTAATTTGGTGCCTGCACACAAACTCATCCCTCACCCACAACTTCTGAATTAAAGAAGTTATTCATCAGAGGAAGGGGAAAACATGGATTCTGTCTCAGAATGGTACTTTTACCTGGTGAGACACAAAAATGAGAAAAGAACTAAGGATATGAGATGTTGATACTACAGTCCGCAGCCCGGAGAAAGTGGAATGTGACCGACAGGCATCAAAGTTAATAGATTTAGAGGGCAGAACTCCAAGCAAGGTTTGGTTGCCTGACCCTCTATAGTAGAGAAAAAAATATGGCACGGACCAGAAAATAATTGGCAAGACCCTCTCAGGTGGCAAACAAAGAGTTTTTCAAATATCCATTAAAACTACACACTGAAGAAATGCGAGAAGGAAAGATGGTCTGCAAGAGAAAAATCTAAGCATGCTATAAAATGAATACTACCACGAAAAAAGCTGAATTTAGACATTCACACCATTGAGCAGATGAGTACCTGGGATCTCGTTAGGATAGCAGATCGAACCACGCACACAAAAGACTATTACACCACTCACATTAACACCAAAGCCTATATAGCTAGAATAAAGTTACGTTTATTGTGATTGTTATTTTTTCCATTTGTGGACATGGTCACCAACTGATGGGACCAGAATTTCTTTTCATAATATTTTAACTAACACGTTGAGCATCTGATACAACACATGCAGAAGTGTAGCATAGATGTGCCTTCCTTTGAACCTTCACATAGGGATCATGCAGTCATTCAAGTGCGAAGAGACTGCACTCAATGTTATAAAAGAGCTAGTTTATTTTGACCGATAGGCTGAGGTAGAAGTACGCGTAATGAGGATGGAAAAGAGCCTGTGGGCAACAAAGTCACCATAAAAGATAAATTTATCCTCCTCCTATATATCCTTGTGCTGTTCATTTTCAGCATGTGGTTAAATCGGTTTTAGAATCAATGAAAGGAAAGAGAGAAGTCAGCATCGAGATGATCAAAGACTTGATTTTATTTTATGTAACTTTCTGTTGTGCCTTAGCAATAACGTTACAGTTTAAATCTAAAATAGAGCAAAGAAATAGACATTAGCTATTGGAACTGTATAAATCGAGAAAAGTGACAAAAATGTAGTTAAGCCATAAGACAGCAGGGATGACAACAGGAAGATATAGTTTCAAAATGTTCTAAAATAATGTTCGGTGAGCCCTTAGTTTTTTTATTTTTTTTATTTCTGGGTTCACTAGCAGAATATGGTCTTTAGTAGTGAGAACTTGCTTTTAAATCTAACGTTAATCAATACCTCCTGACAGAAACTTAGCATACGTTGGAAAGTGTCATCACAGCAGCAATACCTGCAAAATATTTGTGTGGAGTAGCCCAGATTGCTGCAAGCATATGCCTGGAGAAAGGCCGTCTTAGCACTTTAAGTAGCGCATTCTGAATCAGTATGGATGATTCATTACATGCCAGCTGCATCAGTGGGAGATGCAGAATGCTATTTAGCTGCAAATAGCAGCCATAGGATCCGCTCGGCTAGTGTAACGAGTTCAATGGGTAACAAAGTTGTGCAAATGTGATGCAAAGCTTCCTCGATGAATAGCACCGACACGGGAAGAATACTGGAAGAAATATTTTCCATTTAGGTGAGATACTGCCATTACCTTGAGAAAGAAGTGTGGGGGAGTTCTTACCACCACTGTCTGAATGGAAGAAAGTGAATGGTTTAGAGGAGTACAGGGCTTTGTAGCCTACTAACGTGTGACATTGCCGGTCAGATTCAATGGCTAGTTATAAAGTCTTCCATGATATTAATGCCAGAAGAGGCCACAGCATCAAAGGGTTTGCATTATTCTGGTCAACCTAAGGCTAGTTTCTCAGGAGCCAGGTACTCTAGCTGAGTGATAGTGAGGAGGCATATCCAATCTTCCCATTTTAACAGGTCTTTCAACAGAGGCCGTCAGGTTATAATTGTTTTTGGGGGGGGAAGGAGGAGGCACAGACTGTCCAGGTAACCAAACCTGTTAAAGCCAGGCTAGGCAACCCACGTGATTAAACTTCCGTGTGTCTTTGCTCTTCTAAAAGACTCTGAGTAAGTGGAATCTGAAGGAAGGTTTTTCAGGCCTCTGTCTTTCAGGCGGCAGTCATCTAGGGATTCAGGAGAACTGCCCATCCAAGAGGAAATTGGAAGCATTTGGTGTTGCAGAGGAACAAAAACATGAACAAAAACTGAATACCTGACGACCTGAAGATGGTGTAGAGGGAATTCTTAATGGATGGAGTCTCTACTCATAAGAAGAGTTGAGGATACGTTCTGGTTGAGAAGCCCGTTTAATATAACTCCGATTTTTTTTTTTTAAAGCAGAAAAGGCTATAGCAGAGGATGAATAATATTCAGAGAGATTTAATCTTTCCTGTAATTAACTGGAAATTGCAAAAATGAAAATGTTGCCATAAGTCTCTCCCTTGTGGTGCTCACATTTCATTTTAGACAAGCATGGCAAAGCCCGTAGGTCTTGCCTATTCAACTTATGTAGGTTCTACAAATATCTTTCATGGAAGTGTTATTTACCTTATACCGTTTTGTAGATGGACTTAACACTGTAGACTTTGTAGTACTTTGTTTCATTTTAAAAACTACGTAGTGCGGACTAACAGGCAGACTTGTCGCCTATTGCAGTATCTATATTGCAATTTTAGTGAAGTGAACTCTTTGATACTGAAAAAAAGAAGTAAGCTGGTGGCAGCCCCATGAATCACGAAATACTTAGAATAGGATGACTTTAACCATAGTGAAGCTGCAGCACTGAGTTTAAGGGGGTTACTGAAAGGCACTCTAAGTTCCATGTGAAGAAGGTAGCCTTTTGATAGGCTGGAAAATGCAGTTTTACGATGGTGCAAGGGGTAGCTATTAAAGAAATACGATCACAAAGTAGCAACAACGGCCTCTTGGTTAATGTAAACCCTCCTACGACAGTTATGAGGCAGACATTTTGGGAAAAGGTGAGGCATTATCCTTTTAGGGAGATTTACAGGTTTTGCTTCTTTCCTCCCGTGGGTGGAGATTTACTGGAGAACCAGAAAACCTAGAGTGGGAATGGTGTTAAGTAAAAAAAGATTTGAAAGAGGTGCAAGAGCATGGTCGAAAGAAAAAACATGCACAGATCATTTGTGGATTCACCCAAATACGGATGGAACTCCATTGGCTCCCCTTGCTGTCCCACACCAATGTCATCTTTTAAAAAGCCATCACGACCAGCACCCCCGCTTACCTTGCAGACCCAGGACACCAACCGACTGCAGACTAAAAATTGTATAAAAGAGAAAAGAACAAAAGAAAGCAGACCTTTTCAATCTATGCTCCTGGTGTTAAAAGCAAAACGCTAATCATGAACATTTCCTGCGCCATCTTGTCTGGTGGAATTCTATGTGCACATAAGTTGCAGTCATTTTAATCTATCACAGCCATTTTGTACTCTGTTGGTCACCTTTGTTTCACCCTGCCCTTACTAGCATCCCTCTGACCGACCTGGTACGTGTGCTGGGGGCTATAAACTCTATTTGCCACAACAAACCTCAGCCCCACTTGCTGCCACAAACTCGTTTTTCCTCTCATCTCTGTTTTCAGGCAAACCTTTGGACACACTACCCCTCACTGCACCTAGTTACACAAACAGGTTCCAAACACCAAAAAGACTCTTGCAACATGATTTATTGCACTGCAAACAGCAAGACTTGTTGTTACCAACAATGGGACCTGTTTTTATCAACAGAACGGACTCTTCGATCTGGCCGGTCTCACATGTTTTAGACCCTGAAGCAAGGTCCAGCTGCAAGATAAGATTGTCTGTTTGACCTGGGTGGGAAGAGAATTACTGTTGGGCTTGTGTGACAACCTGCCCGGGGCGGGGACCCCAAGCTTGTGTAACCATGTTGATGGAACCAATGCATTGAGTCAAACCTGTATAAAAGGAAGAGCCAAAGGAGTTATCAGCAGAACACCTCCCTCAGACATCCCGGTGTCTGCAGTTGACGTGATCTCCTCATGAGAAATAAACCTTTTTCTTGTCTTCCAGTTTCCAGCACTTGCCTCATTATTTTGATAGCGAACACAAAGTGAATTAGAGGTGGAACCCTGCACCGGGCAGCATTGAGGGTCTTAGAAGACTCGCTGCCTTTCACAAATTGGCGCCCAAACGTGGGGGCCCATCAGCGACGCGTGGGTCCGGTAGAGAGGTCCTAACGACGGAGTGAACGACTAAACGATTGGGGTATACCTGCCTGAGAAGACCCTTGCCTGGCTGCCGATCGACTGAACTTCACCGGTTCCGAACGGACCTCTCTCGAGTGACCTGCGGTCCTGACTGGGACCTTAGAGGAACGCCGCATTGATTGTTGGAGTGAGAGGACAACCAGGCGCTGGAAGGGGAAGACGAAGAACCGTCCATACAGTCCGGGTAAGGTCGTGAAAAAAACGACTTAAATTGATTGAATAGTTTGATTGAAATACTAGTATTCCTTTTTTGATAGAGTTATTTGCGACATTTCCCTGCTTGCAAACAACGAAGAATAGGAATATTCTCTCTTTGCAGGCAGCGAAGGACAGGTAGTGCAGACTTTGTCTAAATTGATTGATTGAGATATTCATTTTTGACCGATAAATAAGTCATGCCTGTTTTCTCTAGATTGTTTGTAATTGTTTTGGACCAGACCGTTCGTTAGAGGTCAGTCAGCCGGCACCGCCGGAAGGCACCCCTAACAAGGACATGTACGTAAAGTATGGATAGCCACCGTAGCTTATAGCAAACTATGGCATAAATACACTAGGAAGGACCGGGTAAATCAGTGGCCACTGACGGGATCTTTCGATCCCGCTAAAATAGAAACGTTAGAATTAGCTCTCCACAAAAAGAAAACTAGACCAGCCAGGTTTGACAGTTTTGGTTTATGGCGAAAAGAGGCAGCTCAAAGAAAGAAAAGGGACGAAGCTAGACAAGATAAAGAAACGCGAAAATCAGCTTACCAAGCCTGTAAAAGATTAGAAGAAAAACTAAAAGGAAATTGATAAAAAGGAACAGGAATCAAAAATATCAGGTCAATGCCCTGTTAGAACGCCCTCAACTCTTTACCCCAAGTTACCAGCAAAACAAAGGGTAGATGATGATTTATTGTTAGGTCCCCCAATCATATACATGCCACCCCCTTACGCCCCTACTCATCCCGTAGTACAACGCCAGGACCACCAAAGTATAGCCGGAGATGGCACGATCGCCTGCGTCTCCACCGCCTCTGCTCCCACCGAGTCACCCACACCAAATGCCTCATCAAAGGATACAGTAGTAGAGGTAGGATCAAAAGAAAAAGGAGCGCCCAGGGTCCCGCGATTAAGTAAAAATGAGCGAGCAGGCATTGATAAAATAGTTAAATCCCTCATAGATAGGAAGGAGACAGAAGAGTATGTAACTGACATATGCAACTCCTATGTTGAAAACCGCAAACGATACTTTATTGTACGTCTCTGTTACCACACTCTTACTGCATATGAAGAGAAGTACCAAGATGTAGGGCCCGAGCGGCTAGTGGCTCTCTATAGGAAGGTAGACACCGGAGATGAAGGCGACAACGATGTTACAGAACTTTTTCATCCACACTGGAGGTATTCCGTCACCTCGTGGAACAAGGACGGATAGATAAGGACAGGACATCTAAGATAGCAGGACCCCGGTGGAAAAACAAGATAGCATGATGCCGATAAAAGAAGCTGCCCCTTATTGGGTACCTCCTAGAGGACAAGGGACTCATGACGATATGAACCATCAAGACGCTAGAGGAAGGGTGGTCTACAATTGGGTGTATCAACCATGGGACAGACAGGACATTTTGACGTTCCGTAAATCTTTACCGGATTTACGAAAGAACCCCACCGCCTTTTACACCGAGCTAGGTACCGCTCTGGGATCAACAATAATGACACTTGCCGACATAGACTTGTTCTTCGGGTTATGTTTGCCAGCAGATGTGTGGAAACAGATTAGGAAAATAGGCCATACCGAACTGCTTGGTCATACCTGGGAACAACTCAACACACTAGATAAACAGCGGAACCCTGGTCAAAAACCGGTTAAAGCAATATTGGACCTCCCTGACAAAACAGTGCAGAAAGTGAAAACGCTGATCCCAGAGAAAAAGATAGACTGGTCCATAGTAACCGCGTGCCGCCAGAAACCACAAGAGGATGTCTCAGAGTATTTCTCCAGATTTGAAACGGTGTTCTCCGATTACAGTGGACAAGACATGTCCACCGCAACCGGACACCACTTATTTGTGCAGAATTATGTCAAAGGACTACTGCCAGATGTATCCCAGAAATTACAAGCCAGCGAAAGTAGTTGGGCAGCATCTAAACCGGCGGCCATTCTCCAAATGGCCCAGTACTATGAGCATCAGAGAAACGAAAATGACAGGGCTACAGAAAGGAAAAAGGACTTGAAGGAAAGGGTAATGGTAGCACAACTCCAGGGGGCGAATACAGGAAGGGAGCAATATAGGGGAGGATACCAGCAGAATACCCCTAGAGTACAGCCACCTAGAAACAATTCATCGACATCATATGTAGGACGCCAAGACCTAGGACAGGATCAATGTGCATTTTGCAAAGAATATGGACACTGGAAAACCTAATGCCCGGCTTTGTTAGGAGCTGGTAGGGGCAGAGGGGCGAGGGAAATAGCAAGTGGACAGAGAGGAAGAGGACATGGGAGAGGGTACGCGAGTGAAGCAAGCGAGGAAAGGCCAGGAAGAGTGAACACATTCGACCATCCCAAACAGAATCAGTACCAACAGACACATTATGACAATACGTACGACTTTGCATAGGACAGCCAGGGGCAAGGGAGGGATCCAGTCGAGCTCTATGTTGATCAGCAAGGCCCTTATGATACCGCTGAGGTCCAGGGCACAAAGTCGCCATTTCTGGTAGACACGGGAGCAACACGTAGTGCACTATCCAAACAACTGATTCCAAGGGCACCCTTGTCAGGCTCACATGTGACCTCAAAAGGATTTGACGGTACGCCCTCCACCAACCCTTTGTCCCGACCGATCCCTTTTAACCTTGACAATAGCGTCGAAACGACATTCCTGCTCTCTTCCAACACCCCAGACGCCATTATGGGTCTCGACCTTTTGAAACACTTCCATGCGACTATCAGATGCTCACCAGATGGAGTGCGTGTCGTCCTGTATGACAACCCCCAGCGCCATAGAGAGAACCCTTCTCAGCACGTTTCCCATCTCCGAGACTGACGCATCCCTACTGGACACTTTGCCATCACACTTATGGGCTAGGGCTGATTCAGACGTAGGACGAATGATGATTGACCCAGTACACGTAACAATACGACAGGACGCAACCCTACCGAAAGTAACGCAGTACAAAATATCGCCAGAGGGTGAGAAGGCACTGACAGAGATCATACACTCTTTGGTAGAAGCAGGGGTGGTAGAGGAAGTAGTGAGCAACGTTTGTAACAGTCCCATACTACCGATTGTAAAGGGAGAGGGAGAGGGAAAAGCCTACCGCTTCATCATTGACCTGCGGGAGATAAACAAAATCGTAGTGCCACAATACCCAGTAGTTTCCGACATCACGACAATTTTGACTTTAATCCCCTCCACTGCCACCACCTTCACTGTAATTGACCTCAAAAACGCATTCTTTTCCATACCTATACACAAGGACAGCCGCTATCCATTTGGATTCACCCTAAACTCCCGTTCGTACAGATTTTGCAGAGCACCTCAGGGGTACACTGAGAGCCCAAGCATCTATAGCCAGGCGCTTAAAAGACAGTTGGACGCCATACAATTGCCAGATGGTGTGGCACTAATACAATATGTAGACGACATCCTTCTAGCAGCGGACACCATACCAATAGCTGTCACAGCCACCATCAAACTACTCCATTTTTTTGCTGAGAATGGTCACAAGGTCTCCCGAAAGAAATTGCAGTTCTGTAAATCACAAGTGACCTATTTGGGTCACCTTTTATCCAAAGAAGGGAGGAAACTCACGCCTGACAGGATCCAGACAATTCTAGACACCCCTGTCCCCAAAGATCAGAAACAAGTCCGCTCTTTGATAGGTCTCACTTCATTTTACCGACAGTGGTTACCGAACTTTAGCCTCATTGTCAAACCCCTTCTCTCCCTCCTAGCTAAAGACATCCCCTCACCTCTCCCCTGGACCCCCGAATGCCAGTCAGCCTTTAAAGAACTACGCAATGCCCTTTGTTCAGCGCCTGTCCTAGGAACCCTGGATTACTCCAAACCATTCTTCCTCTACACGCACGAGAGGGAAGGATGTGCATTGTCTGTCCTAACACAATCAATTGGTCACAAACAACGCCCTTGTGCAGATTTCTCTGCCACCCTCGATCCAGTAGCCAGAGCGCTGCCAGCGTGCCTGCGCGCTGTGGCAGCTGCATCGATACGCCAGAGCTAAGGAATAGTACTCTCCAATGCAGTCACTGTTTTAGTACCCCATGCAGTCGACACACTACTAAACCAGACCAAAACCCAACACTTGACTAGCGCCCGACTGACAGGATATGAGTTGACCCTGCTAGCACCGCACATTACCCTAAAGCGATGCACCACCCTCAATCCAGCCACACTGTTACCCCTACCCGAAAATGATCCTAGCGTGACTCCACTACACGACTGTGTGACACTAACCGATGAACAAACAAAGAGTAGAATAGATCTCAGACACCGCCTTTCTAGAACCAGATGGAGAACTATGGGTGGATGGTTCGTGCATCAAACTCCCCGACGGCACCACCTCAGCTGCATACGCTGTCACCACACCCCGAACCATTCTGGAAACAGCCCGTATTCCCCAACGTTCAGCCCAGGCTGCAGAACTCATTGCCCTCACACGAGCATGTATCTTAGCGACTGACACGACAGTTAACATATACACCAACAGCCAATATGCCTTCGGGGTGGTTCACCATTTTGGGATCTTATGGAAAGAAAGAGGGTTCCTGACTTCACACGGTACACCCATCCTGCATGGAGATTTAGTCTCCCCCTTGACGCAAGCAGTCCTCCTCCCCAAGAAGTTAGCAGTGATAAAATGCCAAGCACATAGGAAAGTGACTGATCTCATTGGACAGGGAAATGCACTAGCAGACGTTACTGCCCGAGCCACGGCAGGAGACAGAACTACGACAAGAATGTATGTGACCAGGTCACAAGCTGAACGATGGACTGACGCTAGGACCACTGTAAGGGACATACAGACCTCAGGCACACAAGATGAATTGACCGAGTGGGAAAAGGTGGGACTAAAAGACGAGGAAGATTGCTGGAGAACTAAAGACGGAAATAAATGGCTGTTACCCAATGCTTAGCTCATCCCCATATTGACCATGGCACATTTACCAGCACACATAGGCTCCACCCCCATGATTGAACTAATCACCAGAGTATGGCATAACGTCAAGATAGCAGAATCTGCAAAACGCCTAGTACAACAATGTATAGTCTGCCTACAACACAACCCAGGGAAGGGGACAGTAGTACCACGGGGAGGGTTTGGAGTCCCTGACCACCCCTTTGAAATCCTTCAAATGAATTACATTCAACTAGAGAGATGCCTTGGTCTAAAATATGTCCTGGTGGTTGTGTGCGCTTTTAGCAAATGGGTGGAGGCATATCCCACCCGCGACAATACCGCCTTAGCCAATGCAAAAGTATTGCTGAAAGAATTCTTCCCCGATACGGCCTTTGCAGAATTTTATGGAGCGACAACGGCCCCCACTTCGTAGCCGAGGTGATACAGAACATACTGAGAGGGTTGGGGTAAAACAAAAGTTCCATGCCGTCTTCCACCCCCAATCAGCGGGCCTGGTAGAGAGACACAATGCAGCGTTGAAACTAAAACTAGCCAAAATAGTTGCCACGACCGGGTTGAAATGGCCCGACGCCCTCCCATTGGCATTGTTATCGATGCGCTCCACCCCAACCAAACACCGACTGACCCCGTATGAGGTGGTCTTCGGCAGGCCTATGAGCATTTGGGCGGCACCAAGACCCACCTCCATTAACGATGTCCCGAACATATTAATGTCGGATTACTTGCATAAATTGACAAACGAGCTAACAATTATCCACCAACAGGTGCAGCAAGCCTTGCCAGACGTATCCAGGGGCCCGGGACATGAAATAAAGCCAGGCGACCATGTATTGATTCGCAACTTCCAAAGAACGAAGAATCTGGAGCCTAGGTGGACGGGCCCCTGGCAAGTCCTGATCACCACCCGAACTGCCCTCCGAGTGGAAGGAAAACGAAACTGGCTGCACGCTCATCATTGCAAACGAGTCCCTCCAACCCTGGCAACCTGTGAAGGGGTGGAGGTGCAAGAGGAAGTACTCGCGAGAGACCGACCAGCTCTGAGTTGCTACCCACAAGAAGACACCCTCGAACTATCAGAATTTCCCGACCCCACGGTGCCATCCAGGAAAGGGTACAACCTAAGATCGACGAAAGGAGGGAGCTCCAACGACCAGGCCACTAACTAAGTCAAGGTCTCAGATCAGTAGCACAGTCAAACAACGCTACCAGGAAAGCGCCAGACAAAAGTCTGTGGTCCTAAGAGTTGTTGAGCTCCTCGAAGATGATGGAAGAAACTGAACACCTGCAAAACCACCGCAAAGACACCAAGACTGCTAACCTGCACAGCACAAAGACAATTGCACTTGTAGCCACATTTCTCACCTGTCTCCTGCTAATGGTCGCACTCTGGATCATTGAAGAGAATGCACCTGCATACAGAACATTGTCACCCACCATGCAACCAACCACCAAGAAAGAACACTACCTGGTATCACTACCGCCACATCTCCGAGAACGACGCAAAGAATTCTGGAATAATTCTTTCGTGCACATGTTGCACCAGCACAATCTTGCCACCAATGCTACCAACTGTTGGGTCTGTGGGCTGTTACCACATGCCACTGAACATTCCATCCCTTCGCCCTTTTCTATTCACGGATCTTGCCTTGCCTGGATGATGCTCCTACAACAAAGTTACAAAGACAATGCCACTTCCGACGGAACAATCGCCCAGTTCTACAACGAGTTCTGGTGAAACAAAACAGGAAGGACAGCCGCCCCCTTCTGCCCTCACACCTTCAATGCGACATTCCAGATTAATGTCCCCTCCAAAGAACGAGTGGAAATGCAAGTGTTCAATAATCCTAACAGAGCCACATTTTCCTACCTGAAGAAAAGAACTGCTGCAACACTGACTGTGGCCCTATCTGTGGTGAACGTCTCTGGCCTTGTATGCATTGAAGGCCGTGGGTCACAGCACCCGTAGCATTGTAAGGACTTTGAACACTGCCAACCCCCCAGCGCTTGTTGCATAACCCAATATGTACTTTGTGGAACCAAAGCCTACACCTGGCTCCCAAGAAACTGGGGGGGGCACGTGCTACATCGCCTTTGTTTTGCCACCAACCTACACAGCCCCTGCAGAGCATCATCGAGAAAAGCGTTCTAAAGACATTGATCAAGCAGACTCTGCCTCATCACAGTTCCGACGCAGCAAAAGGGCTCGTCCCGCTATGGGGTCCGATGGCAAACAGCCGAGCCATCAGACATCTGTCCCAAGCGGTAGAGACCGCCCTGAACGTCTCTGCTGGCATCCTCACCAACACTGCTGAGCTCCAAGCGATCCGTCTGGTTACCCTGCAAAATCGCATGGTCCTGGACGTGGTACTAGCGGACCGTGGAGGAGCATGCCGCATCATCGGTGCCAGCTGCTGTGTATACATTCCTGATAATTCACCTTCTGTCTATGAAGCAATCGAACATCTCCATATACTATCTTCAGAAATTCATCAAGGATCAGAGACTTGGACAATTGGAAGTTGGCTTTGGGGCATCTTGAAGGAGTGGGGTTGGAAAATATCAATGATTCTCTTGGTCCCAGTATTGACAATGTGGTTGTTGTTTGGGTATACACTGTATACCACCTTTGTGTTCTCTTTGCATAACTACCTTGCACCCTAAGACTATGGACACTCAGCTAACAAAAATGAGAGTAATGTATGATCAAGAGATACAGGACATTATGGAGATCGAAATAGACTGACAAGCTGGCTAGTTATGTTCAAAGGGGCCACTGTTAAAAGCAAAACGACAATCTTGAACATTACCTGCGCCATCTTGTCTGGTGGAATTCTATGCGCACATAAGTTGCAGTCATTTTAATCTATCACAGCCATTTTGTACTCTGTTGGTCACCTTTGTTTCACCCTGCCCTTACTAGCATCCCTCTGACCGACCTGGTACGTGTGCTGGGGGCTATAAACTCTATTTGCCGCAACAAACCTCAGCGCCACTTGCTGCCACAAACTCGTTTTTCCTCTCATCTCTGTTTTCAGGCAAACCTTTGGACACTCTACCCCTCACTGCACCTATTTACACAAACAGGTTCCAAACACCAAAAAGACTCTTGCAACATGATTTATTGCACTGCAAACAGCAAGACTTGTTGTTACCAACAATGGGACCTGTTTTTTTCAACAGAACGGACTCTTAGATCTGGCCGGTCTCACATGTTTTAGACCCTGAAGCAAGGTCCAGCTGCAAGATAAGATTGTCTGTTTGACCTGGGTGGGACCCTGCACCGGGCAGCATTGGGGGTCTTAGAAGACTCGCTGCCTTTCACACTGGGATCTGAAACATTCCTCCATCTAATAGGACCAGTTTTCAGAAATGTCTGGGTTTTGGCATTTTCGGCCCTTCCCTATCACGGGTACTTGGCCCATCCACACAAGTGAGGGGCCAATTTTATTGGGAGACTTCGGGGAATGCAGGGTGGGAGGAAATTTGTGGCTCCCTGCAGATTCCAGACCTTTCCATCACAGAAATGTGAGGAAAATGTGTTTTTTTTTTCTTTCAAAGTTTGAGGTTTGCAAGGGTTTCTGGGTAACAGAACCTGGTGAGAGCCACACAAGTCACCCTATCCTGGATTCCCTTGGGTGTCTAGTTTTAAAAAATTTACAGGTTTGCTAGGTTTCCCCAAGTGCCAGCTGAACTAGGGCTCAAAATCCACAGCTAGCAACATTGCAACAAAAGGTCAGTTTTCTGTGGAAAATGTGATGTGTACATGTTGCCTTTTGGGCTGTTTCCTATTGCGGGCATTAGGCCTACCCACACAAGTGAGGACCATTTGTATCGGGAGACTTGGGGGAACACAGAATAGGGGAACAAGTGTAATTACCAGCTGTCTTTCTATGCATTTCTGCCTTTCAAATGTAGGACGGTGTGTAAAAAAGACATTTTGAAAAATGCCCTCTAATTCACAAGCTAGTATGGGCACCCACAAATTCAGATATGTGCAAATAACCACTGCTTCTAAACTTTATATCTTGTTCCTATTTCGGAAATACATATGTTTCCTTGATACCCATTTTTCACTCTTTACATTTTACCAAATGAATTGATGTATACCTGGTACACAATGAAAAACCATTGCAAGGTGCAGCTCAGTTATTGGCTCTAGGTACCTCAGGTTCTTGGTGAACCTAGTAGCCTTATATATCCCGGGAACCAGAAGAGTCCGGCTGATGTAAAGATATATTACTTTTAAAAAAATCTGCCATAGTTATAAGTTACAGGTGAAAATGTACGCACAAATGGCTGTTTTTTTCAAACTCAATTTCAATATTTTATACTTTCAACTGTTACTTTCTATAGGAAAACCTTGAAGGATCTACACAATGACTGCTGAATTCAGATTTGCGTGTACTTTTCAAAAATGTATCGCTATCCAGGATCCTCACACCTATTTCTGCCACTAATTGGAAGGAGGTTGAAAGCACAAAAAATAGACTAAGTAAAATGCCAAAACTGTGTAGAAAAATTTGGTCTGTTCCTGAAAGCTGGGAATATTGTGATTTTAGCACCGCAAACCCTTCATAGATACCATTTGCAGGGAAAAAACAGATGCTTTCTTCTGCAGCACTTTTTTCCCCACTTTTCCCTAAAGAAAAAAAACAAAGTTTTGCTGTATTTTGGCTAATTTCTTGGCCCCCCCAGGGAAATCCACAAACCCTGGGTACCTTTACAATCCTCAGGATGTTGGGGGAAAAAAGGACGCAAATTTGGCATGGCTACCTTATGTGGACAAAAAGTTATGGGGGCCTAAGCGCAAGCTACCCCAAATAGCCAAAAAAAGGTGTGGCACGGGGAAGGGGGCGGCAATTTGTCCAGGCCTGGCAGCAAAGGGATTAAGCCACAAAGAAACATCCTGTTTTTGTCTGTCTCCAACAGCAGACTGTTAGGCATGCGTCTCTTACTAGCATTTTAGCAGAGTCTGATCGCAAATGCGCTTTATTTTTTAAGACTTCCTTTAAAATTTAAGTGTACTATTTGTATGGACTTCATAGACCAGGCTACTGTGGTGTTACCAAGCAACATGCCCCTTCCTTTTTGAGGTTTCCAACTCAGCCAGTGCAGAAGTTTCCAGCTCAGCCAGTTTTCACCATGATCTATTGGTTCTTCACTGGGTGACTGAGTGATGAATTACATTATCAAGTGACACATTGTGGCAATCATGTGAGATCACGGAGGTCTAATATTGTGCGACCTCTTTGAACCCTAGTGGACTGTTGTAATCAGGGTGGGTGTTGATTGGTACCACTCCATCTGGCTGGCACAGAAAAACGGACACAAGCCGACCACTCTGACCCTGTTGATCAGGGAACTTGAACTTTCAGTTTTTAAAAGTAGCTGCAGTAGGGGCTGCATAAGATGGTGGACCAAGCACTGGAGTGAATGGAAAACAATACGCCGGACCTCAAAATGGGGATGTCTTCACACAAAAAATCCAAGTAGCAGCGGTTGTACAGAAAGCAGTCTGACAAACGGAGCTCTGCTTGGTTGTGTTCCAACACTTGCTGTAACTGGTCACCAACATCTAGCTTCAGATTGCACTTTTGCTCCCAACAGGCAGGTCATCACTGCCTTAGTAGGTTCACTTTGATTTTGTGATTGATAAATGCTCTAGTGCTAACTTGCCATGGAAGAAGATCAGAGTTCTCATGCTGGATTCCCTGTTTAACTAAAACTGGGAAAAATCATCTACTGGGCCACAATTCCCTGGTCTTTCAAATTGAAGAGCTCTAGGAAGCAGACTAGCTCACTCTTGTTAACATTATATTGAAATTTGTATATAGCACTCTCCGTTATAGTTTAAACAAGTGTTACTGGAGTTCTATTTTGTAATGCATCCTTGTTCTCTCTTTACTGATCACTTGATCACATGTCAGTGGATTCAATCAACACCTGTAGCAAGACAAAACTATGCAGCACCATTACAGCAACAAGGATTCCGACTGGGCAATATGGTGGCACAGTGCCATGCAGCTTGGAGCACAGCCTAGGTTTACCAACCTTGCCTTTTGCATGTGATGGGGACTCAGAGTAGAGACTCCTTTGGGGCAGCAGGTACCAGCTGCGTGATATAGAACCTAGCAGAACCAAGGAGGGTGTAAACAGCAACACTGGCACAAGTAATAATAGTTCTGTTGAGTCAAGTCAGCCTTTGCGCGTTTGTGGTCTCAACATCCTCAGCATTTAAGAGCTTTACAGCAACTTTACTTTTAGCCTTCACTTCAGTTTTCACAAGCAAACAATGCATACTTTAGGGATTAGTATGGTTTGGTCGGCATGACTGCCCAGGCTTTAAAACATTCTAGCTTCTTCCCCTAGGATCTGGAGTCAGGCAGCACACACTAGGTCTGTGTGCTGGATGAGAAGCTACACAGAGATAGTGGTTGGATTAGTTCATGTTATATATGTATTTTCAGTTACCATGCATTTGTTTACAATGGAACCATGAGGAGAGATGCATGTCCAGGGTGTCAGCACCAAGCTACATGTTGGCATATCATTTTTGTTTGTTAGTAGTTTCACATAGTACAGACCATGCAACAGAAATCTCTACATAGTAAGCGCTGTTACAATGTTTTACTCACAAAAATAATTTTAAACAAATAAAAAACAGTTATAAGAGATGCACGATGACAATAAAACACCAACTGGAGAAAATCTAAACATAGAATCTCATTCCGTGACTGAGAGAAGTTGGCCTGGTATATGCTGTCCACTAATTAAAGTGGGCACCTTGCACCAGTCCAAACAACCCTTCTTGATGATTAGGTCAAAGATAACCTTTATGAAAGCGATCCTAGTGGTAGCTATGGAGAGCAGCCTTCAGGCTAAGTCTTGAAGGAATGTAAAGCAGCTTTTTTTTTTACCAGAACAGAACCTCCTGAGTGACCAAATGAAAGGAGAACCACACAAGTGTTATATAAAAAATATGTATTTATTACTAAACACTCTACTAATCTCTATGTGAGATTAGAACATAAAGCACACAATACTTAATCAATAGAACGACAGTAAATAGCACAACACACAGCGGGCTCCAGGGGGAGACCGAACCATATACTAAACAAGCATTGGCATAGCCAATAGGTCTCGCCTTTGGGACCTTATAAGTGTTTAGCCATGCAACAGTTGATGTTGTTGAATCAAGGATATTGTGCTGGATAACTAAACACTTATAAGGTCCCAAAGGCGAGACCTATTGGCTATGCCAATGCTTGTTTAACAGTGGTATTAGTCAATATCTTCATGCATTACACACTGAAACATTATTTGTTTGGAACTTTAATTTCAACTGAGATTTTTGCAGCAAGTTGTCTCTGGGCTGTGCGCGGCAAACAACATTTTTTAGGTCAAAGCCTACCAGACTACTGCGCTGTCTGGTTTGCTAAAGACTTCTTGGGGACATTCTGAAAGCTTCTCTGGGAATGCATTTTAATCATTGCTTACCATTGGCTGTGTTTTGTAACTCACAGATGCTTGCTTTCTATTTGCTGGCTTTATTTTTTTAAGGCTGTCCAGCTTTAGTTAGTCCCTTTCGTGGAGCATAGCCTGTTTACCATGCTCCTTGTATTTTTCCACAAGTGCTCGCTTTCTGTAAACAGGCCATTACATTTTGTTCTTATCTTCTCACATATGTTGTGCATTCAAAGACAGAGGTCAAATGTCAGACTCTCTATTCCGACCGAGTTTGCTTTTTACTTTTCTTTCTCCGACTTCAAATTGAGAGGACTTGCGTGACATGGGATGTACAGATGGTCTGACTGCACGAAAGAAGTCGAACTGTTTTGGTTTTCACCCAGTTGCCTAACAGACTTGCCATGATAACCTCTGGTGTGAAATGGTCTGCACCTGTCAGACAAGTTGTACCCAACACTGACCTCCGATGCTATATGAAGAAACACATTGCACACTGCAAAAAAGTAAAACAAGCATTGGCAAAGCCAATAGGTTTGCCGTCTTCATGGTGCATAGATATAGTCACCATGTAAAAGCGACAAAATATTCAGGCACAAACTGATAGCAAAAGATAAATCATTGAGGAACCAAGCTTTTGCTTCCCAAGCCGGAAAAAAGCCAGAGGACCAGCTGCTTCTGGCAGAGCAGGAGTAAAAGCGCAAACCAAGTGAGGCCTACTCCTCACTAGAATATTTTAACTGTGAGGGGAAACATGAGCAAACCCTGGTTTTCTAAAACAAAACTCCACATAACGAAAGAAAGATTACAAAATAGAAATGACTTGTGGAAATGCAATGACCTTAGCAAGCAGATAATGAAGGAAAATCTCTGGGTGCTGGCTGTAAGTTATAAATTAGTGACCGCCGCTGGAAGGAGCAGCCTAACAGGAGAAACTTTTTCACATAGTGGAATCCTTTTGCACCTTTGTCTCCTAAAATAACACAAAGAACAATGAAAGCAACAAGAAATAGTGAGCTGGCTGTAAGTGATATTGTCCCAAAGTGGACTCCTTTCTCCGCTCGCTACTTTGCCCTCCAAATGCAGATGCACAGTAAAGCGGTAAAATACCACCACTTGTACTGCCTGATAATGCAAATATCGAATGACTGTCCTTTCGGCTGATACGAAATATGAATGCCAGGCGGGAGATAAATGACCGCAGGGGTCTGACTTAAAGCCCCATTATGTATGTATGTACGTTTTTGTATTTATAGATCACAATACATTTTGGCATGAATGGTGAAAGCACCATCACACGTCAAACCTAAAAACATGGGTTGACTGATTGATCCCAGTCATGGCACCACATTAAAATAAAACCACTACAAAATAACTTTAAACAAGCATTGGCATAGCCAATAGGTCTCGCCTTTGGGACCTTATAAGTGTTTAGTTATCCAGCACAATATCCTTGGTGCAACAACATCACCTGTTGCATGGCTAAACACTTATAAGGTCCCAAAGGCGAGACCCATTGGCTATGCCAATGCTTGTTTATCTAGTAAAAGTCATTTTAAGTTCAAAACTCTGGAGTGTACTACATTAGTCACACTGGAGCAAGCATTAGGGACCTATTGAACTTACCAATTATTTTTTGCCAATGCTGTACAGCTCTGGATGACAACGATAAGCAGCATTTTTCTATATATAATTTTTTTTAAATGTGACGTGCTCACCAAGTAACATTTCATAGGCGTGTGTATGCGTGATGACACATGCACGCGCATTCGGAAATTATGATTTTTTTTTTTTGTAATGTACAGATCTGAGATGTATAGGTATATGTAAAAAAAAAATAGAAATAGTAGCATCAATGAGCTTTTGTGTTTGTGGGGCAGGGAGCGGATTGGGAAGGGAGAGAGCAACACAGAGAGGGTGGGGAAATAGGGCAACAGTACCACACAGGGAAACAGTAAAAAATAAAAACAATATCAGAAACACCATGTACTGCATGGAGAGACGCATGCACTTCCTCTTTGATAAGTAACTCAGTGCTTTATGTTATAAAAGCATTGCTCAAAAGACAGCCCAGCCAATCGGAAAGAGCAAAACTACGGGGCAAGCAAAAAACAAGGGGGGGGAGGGGAGAGAGAAGAAAGAGTGCAGCTCTGCTCCGCCGGGTACACCATAGAGAACGGCACAAACGTGAACGATAACAGCCTACCTCACAGGTGCTGCTACTTCTTCCCATGATTAGGAGAAGTAGAGGGGAGACATTTTAGAACAATCAATCAATCAATCATGTCACTTATAAAGCGCACTACATACCCGCGAGGGTCTCAAGGCGCTGGGGGAAGAGGGGGGTGGTGGTGCTGCTACTGATCGAAGAGCCAGGTCTTGAGGAGTATTCTGAAGGCCAGTAGGTCTTGGGTCTGTCGGAGGTTGGTGGGGAGGGTGTTCCAGGTCTTGGCGGCGAGGTGGGAGAAGGATCTGCCGCCGGCGGTCGTTTTCCGGATGCGGGGGACTGTGGCGAGGCGAGGCTGGTCGAGCGGAGCTGGCGGGTGGGGGTGTAGAAGCTGAGTCGTCTGTTGAGGTAGGCTGGTCCGGAGTTGTGGAGTGCTTTGTGTGCGTGGGTGAGGAGCTTGAAGGTTATCCTCTTGTTGACAGGGAGCCAGTGCAGGTCTCTCGTGGGGTGTGATGTGGCTGCGTCGGGGGATGTCGAGGATAAGACGTGCAGAGGCGTTCTGGATGCGTTGCAGCCGTCTCAGGAGCTTAGCCGTCGTTCCTGCGTAGAGGGCGTTTCCGTAGTCCAGCCTGCTGGTGACGAGGGCCTGGGTGACTGTTTTTCTTGTTTCGGTGGGGATCCACTTGAAGATCCTGCGGAGCATTCGGAGGATGTTGAAGCAGGATGAGGAAACGGCGTTTCCCTGCTTAGTCATGGAGAGGGTGGGGTAGAGGATGACCCCTAGGTTGCGTACGTGGTCGGTGGGTGGCGGGGCTGTTCCCAGTGATGTTGGCCACCAGGAGTCGTCCCAGGCTGAAGGGTTGGAACCAAGGATGAGGACCTCCGTCTTGTCCGAGTTCAGCTTCAGGCGGCTGGCAGTTGGTGACAGTTGGCGAGGCTCGTACGACATGGCAGCCAACATATACCGTGTTGGAGGTATGCGGGGAAGATGAGTGCAGGAAAAGCGGCAGTGATAGGATCAGAAGTGCTGTGGGAGGCAGCCATTTTATAAGTGAGCAAAACCATGCCAAAATACAATGCAAATAATAAACTTTGTGAGGTGAGTCTCGCTGTGTAAAACAAAGAAAGGCGCGGCGGCCATACTTAAACAAAAAGAGAGGCATGCTGTGCTGGAAGTTCTCCGTGTGAAAGTTAAATAAAGCACGGCATGCCGCGCTGGAAGTGCCCAGTGTGAAACAAAAAAAATATATAGAGACGCCATACTTAAAGATAAAGCGCAGCATGCCGTGTTGGAAGTGCTCCATGTAAAAGTAAAATAAAGTGTGGCATGCCGCGCTGGAAGTGCTCAGTGTGAAACAAAAAACATTATTGTGCCACCATACTTAAAGATAAAACGTGGCATGCTACGCTGCAAGGGCTCCATGTAAAAGTAAAATTAAAGTGCTCATATTTGAACAAGTCTACATTTATAACAAGCAATGGCCGCGCGGCCATGAAAGTGACGCGGCCGCGAAAGTGATCTCATGCTTAATGAGGAAGAGAGAGGGGGGGCAGGTTGTGTGTGTGCATGACGAGAGAGTTAATGAGCCATGACGAGCAGATGGCGGCTGTGCGCGTGCGGGTAACCGCAAGCTTGAGGCCAGCAAAAGCGTGTGGTCGGACTTTTAAAAGCCCACTTACTAAATGTCTCGCCAGAGCAGCGTATGCGCTGGGTCAGGCGAGACCTAAAAAATGGTATAACAATGACTTCACTAGACAGTGCCTAGAGCACGTAGAATCGCTGGGACCCCAAGGAACCACCCAAAGGAGTGACAGGGAGCCCACGGAGGACGGGTGCAGTGTGGGAAAACAGACGCGTGCTCCGTACAACTCTATGGGAAAGTCGCGGTTGGAAAATTACAGTTTAAGGACACTTCGGAGAGGACTTCAAGCAAACCCTTTGGAACATAGAAGGTTCTAAGGCCAGCACCCTTGTGAGTACCGAGGTACCCGTGTTACCTATCCCAGAGGAGCCGGGTGCATAGGGGTCAAGTCGGAAACCCTCGTTTTCAATGGTGTGATGCGAAGAAGTGCTGCTGCCGAGAAGATGAAGTGTCCGGTGGAATCCAAGCCTGGATTCGAGGTGAGAAGAACCTGAAAGCAGAGGTGACAGAGTCTGGGTCACTTCAGGGTGGCCAGGGGCTCGGTAGACGAATGCCCACCGATGTCGGGTGCTTCAGGTGTGAAGATAGGATGCTGGACTCTGCAGCCACGGGGACCAGGAGACGTCGACCAAAGTCCGGAGGTGAACTGTCCCATGAAGGATGTCGAGTGCTGAGGGGTCAGTGTCCGGATTGACCACCAACAAGCCTTGGCAACAGCAACCCACGCGGTCAGAGGAAACAGGCTACTGTGAGGACCAGCAAGGTCCCAGAGACTCTCCAAGCTATGGGGAGTCAGGGCACATCTGGAGCAACCAGGGAAGCACACAGAAATTAAAAGTGACCCTCGCCAGGACCCACAGGCCAACGGATCAGGGATCGCGAAGGGACCTCGAGCTGAATTACGAAGTACCAGCCCACAGAGCACTCGTGGAGTGGAGGCCAGAGATCTTCGGAAGAAATGCTGCTCAGGGTTGGGACTACTCGCAGTCCAAAGCACAGCCTCAGGGATCGCCAAGAAGCATATGCTGCTGCAAATGTACACGGCGATACAAAAGGGGATGATGGGCGGAACGTTTGAGCCAATCAAACACTCACCCCCAGTCAACTGATCTGGGTTTAATCCATCATCATTCTTTAGCTCACTCCACCACCCCAGTTCAGACATGGCCATATGCAAATCAGTCTGACCCTGTGCCTCATGGGAACAGTCCAGCCCGAACTGCCAAGCCATGTCTTCCCTGGACCGGAAACAAGCTTCCTAGGACCGGTTTCTGGCATTCCAGCCGTCATCAGCCAGGCTTGCTTGAATCCAGTGGCAAAGTGAGCAAGGGACCCACGTCTGGGCATACCCTGCCAACTTAGGGCTCACTTTGCCACTGGATTCAAGCAAGCCTGGCTGATGACGGCTGGAATGCCAGAAACCGGTCCTAGGATGCTTGTTTCCGGTCCAGGGAAGACATGGCTTGGCAGTTCGGGCTGGACTGTTCCCATGAGGCACAGGGTCAGACTGATTTGCATATGGCCATGTCTGAACTGGGGTGGTGGAGTGAGCTAAAGAACGATGATGGATTAAACCCAGATCAGTTGACTGGGGGTGAGTGTTTGATTGGCTCAAACGTTCCGTCCATCATCCCCTTTTGTATCGCTTTGTTCGCCCTAAGTTGGCAGGGGTATGCCCAGACGTGGGTCCCTTGCTCACTTTGCCACTGGATTCAAGCAAGCCTGGCTGATGACGGCTGGAATGCCAGAAACCGGTCCTAGGATGCTTGTTTCCGGTCCAGGGAAGACATGGCTTGGCAGTTCGGGCTGGACTGTTCCCATGAGGCACAGGGTCAGACTGATTTGCATATGGCCAGGTCTGAACTGGGGTGGTGGAGTGAGCTAAAGAATGATGATGGATTAAACCCAGATCAGTTGACTGGGGGTGAGTGTTTGATTGGCTCAAACGTTCCGTCCATCATCCCCTTTTGTATCGCAAATGTACACGGTGCACAGGGGTTCGAGTTGCACGGTCCCCACAAGGGATACTGGTCTCAGGATTGCTGAGAGGTCAGATCAACCTCAGGGACGCTCGGGAACCAACCTCCTGTGTAGCAGAAATCTTCGGAGTCCTCAGGAGCTCGGGAGATGCAAACCGGTCAGATGCGTTTCAGTGCCTGCTGCTGCTGCAGGGGAGTAACTCCTTTACTCCAAGGGAGATTGTTCTGTTGTCCAGCGAAGTGTAGACCGTCGAAGTACTTGGTTTCTGTTGCAGAGTTTCGTCCAGGTAAAATCCAAAGTCCTGTAATCAGGTTTCCCACTTTATACCCAGGAAAGGGGTTGGACTGACTCTGGGGACCCTACTAGGGCAGGGGCAGGACAGAGGGGTGGCTACACCCATGTCCTTTGTCCAGTTTCGCGCCAGAGCAGGAGCCAATGGCTCCCAGAACTGGTTTGAGCTGGACTATGCACGGGGATACCAAATGTGCCCCCAGTGCAGACTTTCTGGCACTCTCGGAGTGCACCCACCCAGCCCCAATACACTAAACCCTGTCTGGGAGGTGGTCACACCTCCCTGTGACAGGAAACCTATTGTCAGGCCTTCCTCTGCTCGAGCTTGGCTCAGCAGCAGGAGGGCAGACTCGTGTCTGTGGCTGGCAGCATCCATTTTGTGATGCCCAGGTCGAGAAAGCTGGTACCGGGTAGACCGGTGACCCACCTATGTAGTTTTACAAGGGAGGAATCCTCCCCCGCCAGTTACTGGCGAGGTATGATTCCAAGTCGTTTGACACCAAACACGACATGTTTCTAAGCAGCCGTTTTAAAGTTAGCATTTACCGCGAGGTTATAATGCACTTAAATATATATGGTTGGCTGCATCACAGACAACCTCAGAGAATGGATTCTGAAGGCTGCAGAGGGGCCCTACTCATGCAGGGGCACCCTCTCACACAAAACCCAGCACCCTGCCTTCAGGATTGATGAGGCCTGCCATAGGGGTGACTGATAGGTTTCCATATGTAGTGATTTAGAATAGATATAGGGAACCTATATCTATGTAAGGGGTGCTGCAGTAGCAGACCTGTTGTGTCATTTTGAATGGCCTCTCAGGGGTGGCACAATACATGCTTCAGCCCCTGGGAGGCCTCTGGGGTACCTATGCCCTGGGTACATGGGGTACCGTATACTAGGGACTTACAAGGGTCCCCCAGTATCCAATCCGAGGTGTACCTAAAGTACATGTATGCAACTTACAGGAGAAAGCAGATCGACTGGGGTCCTGAATAGCAGGATCCCAGTCAGACTTGGCCAAAAACAGTGAGACATCAGCAAAAAGTGGGGGTAACCATAACAGGCGGATCCTACTCTCCTACAAAACCCCCCACCCCCCCAAAACGCAGGGACATTAAACTAACCTTGACCAGTTGAGTCTTCATGTTCTAAGTGGAAACATCTTGAGAGTCCGTCTGCATTGGCATGGTTACTCCCAGGTCTATGTTCCACTGTACAGTCCATCCCCTGTAGGGAAATGGACCACCTCAAACGTTTGGGGTTTTTACTCTTCATTTGTTTTAGCCATAAGAGAGGCTTGTGGTCTGTTTGAACAATGAAGTGAGAGCCAAACAAGTATGGCCTCAGCTTCTTCAAGGCCCAAACCACAGCAAAGGCTTCCCTCTCAATAGCCGACCAATGTTTCTCTCGGGGGGGGTCAGCCTTCTGCTAATAAAAGCTACTGGCTGACCCGGACCCTCTTCATTCAGTTGTGATAAAACAGCCCCTACCCCCAAACTCAGATGCATCAGTTTGAACAATGAATTGTTTGGAATAGTCAGGACTTTGCAGAATGGGAGCAGTGCACATGGCCTGCTTCAGGTCATCAAATGCCTTTTGACAGCTAACTGTCCACTGATCTTTCTTAGGCATTCTTTTGGAAGTTAAATCATTCAAAGGGGTCACTATGGATCCATATCCTTTGACAAACCTCCTGTAGTACCCAGTCAGGCCCAAGAAAGCTCTGACCCGAGTCTGGGTAGTGGGAGCAACCCAGTCCATGATGGTCTGGATTTTGCTCTCCAATGGTTGAACCTGACCTCCACCCACAAGGTGGCCTAGGTATACAACCTTACTCTGCCCTATCTGGCACTTGGTGGCCTTGATAGTGAGGCCTGCTTTTTGAGGAGCCTCCAAAACATTTCTCAGGTGGACCAGCTGATCCTCCCAGGTGGAGCTAAAGACAGCAATATCATCTAGATAAGCTGCACTATAGGCTTCCAGACCTGTAAGGACTTTGTTCACCAACCTTTGAAAAGTGGCAGGTGCATTCTTCAAGCCAAAGGGCATCGCCACAAATTGGTAGTGCCCACTAGGCGTTGAGAATGCGGTTTTTGGTTTTGCATCCTCAGCTAATCTGATTTGCCAGTAACCAGCTGTCAGGTCAAATGTACTCAGAAACTTGGCTCAGGCCAAAGTATCTAGAAGTTCATCTGCCCTGGGTATTGGATGGGCATCAGTCCTAGTGACTGCATTGAGACCCCTGTAGTCAACACAGAACCTCATCTCTCTTACCACCCTGGGTGTGAGGTTTTGGTACCAAGACTACTGGACTAGCCCAAGGGCTACCTGAGGGCTCAATTACTCCCAGCTCCAACATTTTCTGGACTTCAGTCCTGATACAGTCCCTGACATGGTCAGGTTGCCTGTAAATCTTATTTTTAACAGGCAGACTGTCACCTGTGTCCACCCCATGTGTACACCAGGTAGTCTGACTTGGAGTCAGTGAAAACCTATGTCTGAACTGATTCAGGACTTGCCTACAATCAGTTTGCTGCTGGTCAGTGAGGCTGCCTGCCAAGGATACACCATCAACTGAACCATCATCAGGGTTCTGTGAGAGCAGGTCAGGGAGTGGATCACTCTTCCTCCGGTCCCTCATCAGTAGCCATGAGTAAGCCCATGTCTGCCCTGTCCACATATGGCTTGAGCCTGTTCACATGGAGCACCCTAGGGGGGCTACTGGGAGTTCCAAGGTCCACCAGGTAGGTAACCTCTCCCTTTTGCTCAATGATAGTATGAGGTCCACTCCACTTGTCTTGGAGGGCTGCTGGGGCCACAGGCTCCAACACCCATACTTTCTGTCCTGGCTGATAAACAGTCACAACAGCCTTTTGGTCATGCCAGGCCTTTTGCAATTCCTGGCTAGCCTCAAGGTTTTTGGATGCCTTCATATACTCAGCCATCCTGGAGCGGACACCAAGTACATAGTCCACAATATCATGTTTAGGGGGTTTGAGAGGTAGCGCCCATCCCTCCTTCCCTAGACATAAAGGACCCCTAACTGGATGTCCAAACAAAAGTTCAAAAGGGCTGTAACCAACCCCCTTCTGAGGAACCTCTCTGTAGGCAAAGAGAAGGCAGGGCAAAATGATGTCCCATCTACGCCTGAGCTTTTCAGGGAGACCTTTAATCATGCCCTTGAGGGTTTTGTTGAATCTTTCAACCAACCCATTGCATTGTGGGTGATGAGGGGTGGTAAATTTGTAATTTACTCCACACTCCTTCCACATAGCAGTCAAGTAACCAGACAAAGTTTGCACCTCGGTCTGATACTACCTCCTTAGGAAAGCCCACTCTGGAAAAGACTCCCAGGAGGGCTCTAGCCACAACAGGAGCTGTGGTAGTCCTAAGTGGAATTGCTTCTGGATACCTAGTGGCATGGTCCACCACCACTAGTATGAATCTGTGCCCAGTTTCAGTCTGAGGATCCATGGGACCAACTATGTCAATCCCAACCATCTCAAAGAGAACCCCCACCACAGGTAGTGGTATCAGGGGGGCCTTTATAGTACCACCTGCATTACCACTGGCTTGGCAAGTGATACAGGAGCGACAAAACTCCTTTGTGTCCTCTGACATATGAGGCCAATGAAAGTGAGGGACAAGTCTGTCCCAGGTCTTGTTTTGGCCTAAGTGTCCTGCTAATGGGATATCATGTGCCAGTGTCAATAGGAAGCCCCTAAACTTCAGAGGTATAACCAACCTCCTGGTTGCACCAGGTTTGGGGTCTCTACCCTCTGAGTAGAAGAGTCCATCATCCCAGTAGATCCTGTGGGACCCACTGGCACTCCCAGCAGCAGCTTGCTGTCTGAGGGGTTCAAGAGAGGGGCAGCTCGGCTGCTCCTGGCTCAGATCTGCCCTGGAAGGGCCCCCTGCCCCAAGAACTCAACCTGATCAGGTTCAAGTTCCTCTGTGACAGTTCCTTCTTCAGGACTAAGATCATCTCCCTCAAGAGCCTGATCCTCACTCTGAGGCGGGGGGGTGGGGGGAGGAAGACACTGCCGTACCCCTACTGCTCCTTCTCTTGGAAGGCACCTGGTCCATTATTCCAGGATCCAGGGCCTGTTCAGTGGAAGACATTTTTGCCTGTGACCTAGTCATGGCAAACACATCTGCAGGGATGCCCAGCATTTCTGCATGTGTCCCGAGTTCCACTTCAGCCCATGCTGAAGTCTCCAAATCATTGCCCAATAAGCATTCTACAGGGAGGTCTGCACTTACCACAACCTTGTTAGGGCCAGTTACCCCTCCCCAGGTGAAATTCACAACTGCCAAGGAATAGTCTGTCCTGACATTGCTTGCATTGGTCACTTGGTACATCTCCCCAAGTATGATCTGGTCAGGGCCCACAAGTTCTTTTGTCACCATGGTGACACTTGCACCTGTGTCCCTATAGGCCATGGCCTCCTTACCATTGATCAAAGGCTGTTGTCTGTACTTGCCCAGATTACTGGGACTGACAAATAAGGAGGCAATATCCATGCCTCCATCACAGACTAACACAGCCTGAGTTGGAATTCTGACTAGGCCAGAATCCATCTCAGATCCCAGGGTCAACCCTACTACACCCTTATTCTGTGTACCACCACTTTGAACTGAGCTAGGGGGAACAGTTGCCTTAGGGGCAGTGGTGGCTGGAGTAGATTCCTTGGCCAACTGGCATCTTTTGTCCAATGGGTCTTCTCTTTACAGATATGACACCAAGGTTTCTTTTTGCCTTTTCCCTTGTTCGATTGTGACTTCCCCCCCAGATGAAGACTTTTGGGGCCCTTGTGAAGACTTCTGGTCTTTACCCTTCTCCCCACCCTTATCTGAGGTTTTAGAACCTTGCTTCTTAGAGTCACCACCTTGGTTCTGAGTTTTCTGCTTCACCCTGGTTCTGACCCATCTGTCTGCCCTCTTTCCCAATTCTTGGGGAGAGGTCAGATCAGAATCAAGCAGGTACTGATGCAACAAATGATTTTGGTAATTAATTATTTTATTTTTCCGGTTGGCAAACCGATAATACAGAGTCACACATCATTAACATTGTTGGTTTTGGGTACGTACAACTGCATATTACAAGGACCATACATTCATTAACATTTATAGCCTATAAAATACGTTTTTTTTATTTATTTTTTTTTAAAAAGAACTGTATACACCCAGCAGTTACTTTATTGCTCAGTACATTTTTATCTATGTTGCACCTTAACTGCTTCTGTGCCGCATCCCCCGCTCCCATTTTGTTCCCCCCTACGACTATTCTGGAAAGTCGGTCATCATTTTGTGTGGACCGAAGGTATTGTACAAAGGGTTCCCAAAACTCCCTAGGTCTAGACGCCATTGGTAGTTCTTCTGCATATGTCTCCAGTGTCTTTACAGTAGGTCATGTCTGTGAGCCAGTCTTTATATCGTGGTGGGCGCTTACTTTCCCATCGTAGAGCTATACGGCGTTTGGCCAGCAGCAATGCCACAGCCAGCAACTTTCGTCTCCTAGCTAGCCTGATCCTATAGATCCCAAACAGACACCAGCGGAGCATTAGGTATCTGCTCTGACATCATAGGCGTAAGAGTGCTAGTAACTTCTTGCCAATATGGTTGAAGTTGGGGGCATGCCCACGCCACATGCAGGAAGTCCGCTGCAGGTGCGCCACATCTGTGGCACTTGTCGTCTGGTCTCAGTCCGTATTTTTGCCAGAGTGTAATACATTTGATGTAGAAATTTAAAATGTATAATGCGTAGATTGCAATTTGGTGTGAGCATCTGCGTGCAGCTATAATCCCAGTCTTCGTTAGCTATGGGGCCACCAACTACTCCCTCCCACCTCTGGAGCGATTTATTTAGGGCTTGGCTCTGTTCTCCCTGGCTTGCGTTATACAGTCGTGTTAACAGGCGTTGGCGTGTGGGTGCTGTCAGCAGGATTTGCATTGCGTTAAGTTGTGTTGGTTCGTCTGGAAATGTGGAATATAATTCCCTAGCCGCCATACGCAGATGCAAGTATGCGAATATCTTTAGTGGCGTTCGGTGTACGCTGAGAGACTGGTCATCCTGTGGTATAAAGCGGCTATGTGGGAATATATTACCCATGGTTCTTAGGCCCATTTTCCCCAGTAATGTTAACATGTTCTTTTCTTGTGTATCTGTTATTCGCGGGTGGTGCGAGATGGGCAATGCCGGGGCATATAGCGGGAGTTTGTGCACGTTTTGCTAGCATATACCATGCCTGCGATGTACAGGCTGTATTATATCTCGTGGTGTGTACCTCCCGGGGTCAGATATGAAAGCAGTCATTGGAGTTGGTTGCACGCTGTCATGTTCCACCGCTATGTGCGGTATGTGTTCGTGTGGGTGTAGCCAATAATGGGCGTGTTGTGCCTGCGCGCAATAAAAATATAATTGGAGGTCTGGTGCTCCAAAGCCCCCTTGGTGGTAGGGCCTAGTCAAGGTTTTCCATCCCACTCTCACTTGCTTCCCGCCCCATGCTAGCCTCAGCATGGCGGAACGCAGTTTAGTAAACACCGCTTGTGTGAGCCGTATCGGAATATTCATAAATAAATATAAAAATTTTGGCAGTACCACCATCTTCTGTATGGCAATCCTGTCCGCCAGTGAAAGCGGTAGCTTGATCCACCTATCAATCTGCTCCTCTAGTTTACTGATTGCTCTGCCATAATTCTCTAATCACCACCTCTGGATTTCGATGCATCCATATGCCTAGGTATCTCACCGGGTCAGTCTGCCATTTTAGCGGGAATTCCAAATTCGGTTATGTTGTGGCTGTTGTAAGTGGTATTACTACTGACTTGTCCCAGTTTATGTTTAGCCCGGAGTGGTGTTCAAAGCGAATGTATTCTCTGATGAGAGGGTTTAAGTTAGTGTCTGGATGTCGTGTATATAGAACCATATCATCAGCATACAGCGATATGCAGATTGGGTGGAGCTGGAATTGTAGAGCAGATTCTGCATGTTTTTACCGTATTTTACAAGCTAGTGGTTCTAGGGCTAATGTAAAAAGAAGCGGCGAAAGCGGGCATCCCTGCCTCGTTCCGCGGCTAATATTGATCGGGTCCGATGTGGTACCGTTAATTCTAAGACGCGCTCTGGGCTCCGTGTACAGGAGCGCAATACCGCGCAGAAATGGTTCTGGAAACCCCATCCTCCTAAGTACTGTGAACAGGAACGGCCATTCCACTGAATCAAAGGCTTTAGCCGCGTCCAGTAAGGTTGCACTGCTGGCAGATCGGGATTTAACTGGTGGAACATCGCAAAAATAGTCCGCAGATTTTGCGTTGTGGACCGCGTCGGTATAAATCCAGCCTGGTCGGGTAGGATCAGATTGCGTAGCAAAGGTTGTATTCTTGTTGCAATAATTTTGGCTAAAATCTTGGCGTCTATATTTATTAAAGACAATGAGCGATATGACTCACATTTAACTGGATCTTTATCTGGTTTGGGGAGAGTAATCAGTAACGCCTCCCTCAGCGAGGCTGGTAGCATACCCTCCTCGTAGGCCTCTTCATACATCTCAGTCAAGTGTGGGATTAGAATATCTCTAAATTCTTTGTAAAACTCCCCCGGGAGTCCATCTGCACCAGGAGCTTTATTATTTGGGAGGGAGTTAATCGCCTCCCTTATTTCATCTTCCGTGATGTGGTGGCAGAAGTATTCACGGTGCGCATCGGACAGCCACGCCAGAGCAATGTCATCTAGGTAATGGCCTATTTCAGACGGTGACATAAGTCGCTTGTGTAGAATAGAGACGGGTGTAATATTCTGAGAAGGAGTCCAGTATCGCCGGTGTGTCATACATAAGTTGGCCTTGTATGTTCGTGATCTGAGTTATGTAAGCTGTCGTATGCGCCGGTCGTATTCTGTGCGATAGCGCCCTCCCTGGTCTTCCCCCCTCACCATAATTTCAGGCAGTGTGCCTTCTGGAAAAGTATTTGATCTCATTCTCAGCGAATCTGTGATAAGTGTCTACCTTCAGTCTAATGTCTGCTAGGAGGTTAGAGTCTTGTGTGGTCGCGTATTCTGCATCTAGTTGTTGGATATCCCTTTCTACCGTGGATAGTTGCTGTTGAATGTCTTTTAATATACCAGCATGTTTACCGATACAGTGGGCTCATAGTCACCTTGAAAGCCTCCCACAGTGTTCTAGCACTACTAACAGTACCCATGTTAAGGTCAAAGTAGTCTATTATTGCCTGCTGCAATTCAGAACGGAATACCTGATCTAACAGTGCGCCCTGTTGCAGACGCCGGGTGAATTGTCTTGGGGTATGTGTCGGGATGGCGAGCACGAGACGCACAGGTGCATGATCTGACAATGTCCTAGGCATGTGTTCCACCGCTTATGTCCCAAGTGCAAACATCCTGCGTGGCCAGCCAATAATCTATTCTAGACCCTGTATTATGCGCTGTCGACGTGCAAGTGCCCTCTCTGCTGCCTGGGTGCCTCAGGCGCCAGATGTCTATCATGGCACATTCAGCCATTCAGTCTCTAAGCGCCCTTGCCGTTTGCTTCCCATACCTTTCGTTGCCTGTGGACCTATCCAATGCTGGATCGATGCACGTGTTGAAATCACCCCCCCCCCCATATAACAGCTGTGGGGGGGTAGGGCTCGCAATTTTGCCCATATTTGTGCATAAAACTGCGGGTCATCGGTGTTCGGTCCATATGTTGTAACTACTGTTAAAGCTATTCCACCGAAGTTGCCCTGAACAATTACATATCGCCCTTGATTATCCTTAATAGAATTAATAAGTGTAAAGGGGATGCCTCGTCTCACCAGAAGCATTACTCCTCTGGCATAGGTAGAGTAGGAAGATGCCATACGATAGGCTGCCCATCTTTGTCCTATTCTCCCTTCTGTGAGATCAGTTAGATGCGTTTCTTAAAGACAGGCAACATCTACCCTGTGGCGATCCAAGTATGCGAAGACCCTGCGGATTTTCTGCGGGATGTGGAGTCCACGTATGTTCCATGTCATGAAAGTCAATTGTCTGGTGTGTCGTAATCTATTAGCCATATCCAGTGTCGTACCTAGGCCGGACTTGCCAGCATCTGGTATGTGCGCCTCTGCTATGATAAAATATATCTGCCATGCTCCTGCCAACCATGTTTTTAAATTAACACCCTGACCCCCCCCCCCCCCACCCACTCCGCTCGTCCTATGTTTACGGAGACAATCCCCAAAAACTAGTAACTAACCCCACTACCCACCCCCCAACCCCAAAACCCCAAAACAAAGTAAGAACTAAGTGTGGTGTACACAGGTGGGCGGGAGCTGCCAACCCGGTTGCCATGTGAGGTACTTCACATGGGTGGTCGCTAAATGATCGTGAATACGACGCACCCCAAAGCCTACTCTCCAACAGCCAATGGGCAGGATTGTCCATACATATCAAATAATCGAATTGTCTCTTGGTCACAAATACAAGTTTGTGCGCATAGCTTCCCAATTGCGCCACATTAGCTGTCTCACAACCCCCCTAGTTATCACTTATCTGTGTCCTTCGGATTAGTGTGCATTTTCGACCCTCCTTAGTCCATAGGCGCTGGTGCCCCCACTTGGATACTATATGTGCGACATCCGGAGCAATCCCAGATGCACATCGGCTTTTCCGCTGCCATGTTGTAGAGCCAAAGTCTTGCTTTCAGTACTAACGTATATCTCCTTGTGGGTCACTCAGTTTGGCACTTTTGGTTCCATCCCAGTGGGTATGGATTGTTCTGCAGTTTGTGCCCCATCATTCAACGTCCGACGTAGTAGCCTGTTCTTCCGGCCCTCCTCTTGGTGATCTCCTGCGTGTACTCCGAGAGCCTTTCTGCTGCAGATATTTTAGCACATCTTTTGGTTCACTGTAGATCTTGGTCTTCCCGTCATCTGAGACTCTCAATCTAGCGGGATATAGCATCGCATGAGAGATATTGTGTTCTCGGAGCTTCGGTTTCACAGACACAAACTTCTTTCTTGCCTCTTGGACAAGCGGGGTAAAGTCAGGATAGATATGTCCATTCCCTCATGCTTCAGGCTCCCTATTTCCTGTGCCATACGAAGAGCCGCATCCCGGTCTCTGTAGTTTAGTATTTTGGCTATTATCGGCCGCGGTCTTGCTCCAGGCGGTGGTGGCTGGGCTAGGTATCTGTCTGCCCTTTCGACGATGAAAACGTCTGAGAAGGTGACCTTACCTAGAAGGGTTATAAGCAATTGTTCGATGTAGCGTTCCATGGGCCCAGTGTTTGCTGTCTCTGCTATTCCCATGAGGCGTATATTGCTGCGGCGGGAGCGCGCCTAAATATCCTCAGCCCTTGCCGCCAATGCTGTCAGGCTCTTGTCCATTTTCCCTCGTCTGGATTCCATTTGTTGATGAGCATCTTCAGCGTCGGAGATGCGGCGCTCCGCCATGTCAATCCTTTCTGTATGCCTGTCGAGGCGTTCTGACATGCGATCCACTCTATAGGTTAACGTGTCTATCTTACCATCAATATTGGAGAGGGCTGTTTGTATCGTCGTGAACATGGCCTGCACATCGCTGTTAGTAACTCCGCTCGGGGTCGCTGCATCCCGCTGCGTAGTCTGGTGTTCGTCCGAGCTTTGCTCCGCCGCGGTTTTGGATTGGTCAAAGGTGAGCTTGGGTTGGTTCCTGTCAGGTTTGCCCATGACTTGGCCTGGGGGGCGCACAGTTCCTACCTACTGGTTTTCGCCGTTCTACTCTGATTTGAGGGGATGCTGGATCAGCTTTTATTCTTGTGTCCTTATGCGCTAGGTGTTACCGTACAGGCCTTGAATGCAAATATGTGCGTGGCAAGGTCCCTGTGGGGGAGCGCAAGTGCGCTTTACCTGGTCGGGCTGCCTACGTGAGTATGCGTCTCCCACTCTGTATCCAGTCCCAGCAGCAGTGCTAATGGTCGCTCCTTTTTTTCTCCGGCAGTCGCCCCAGGCTTCGTGGTGCTGGCGCTGTGCAACTGACAATATGGAGTGTTCCCTGTGCGTGCGTGGCTGAGGTGGTCAATCCTTGGCACTGGTACTCTTCCCCCCACCGTGCAGTACTTAATCTAGCTATGTGTTATGGTGCACTGAGTGTTTCCACCTCGTCTGCAGTTTCTCTGTTGGCATCCAGGCCGTGTTCCTGCTGTGACGCAGTTCTCAATCCCTTAGCCTCGCCGCATTTAGGGCTTTTACATTCTAGACCCCAGTTTGTCCCAGCCACCACAGCACTTCTGTCTCCCGGCAGCAAAGGGGTTCATCGGGCTCCCTCCAGGATGTGCGCTGTGTACCACCAGTGTCCCAGCTTTGTATGTAGGCCCCGCGATTCTTTATACGGTGTTCCTCATACCCTGTAGCAGTGCAGACCCCCGCTCCGGTGCGGCTGATCTCTTCATGCACCTCAGTTTTTTACTAGCGTGGGGCCCTCTGTGCACTCTGTGGGGCACTCCCGCGGGAGCTTGCAGCGTTGCACTCACCGTCCCTCAGCCGGGGCACCCGATCCAGTTTTTTCAGCTTTGGAGTGTTCTCGGTGATTCCGCAGCTACTCCGCGTCACTCTGCGGACAGCCGCTCCCCGATCGGGAGCTTATTTCTCTCGCGCCAGATCAGTGTTCGTGCCCTGCAGGATGTCTGATGCGGGACTACGTGCTCTGCGTCTCAGCTCCCTTTCCACGTCAGTCTGCTGCTCCAGCTTGTGCACGAGCGTCGCAGGCCGCACCTCCGTACTTCAGCACGCTCGCATCAGCAGCTGTTTGGGATCAGTTTGTTCCATTAGAAGGGGTTCCATCGGTAGCCACGATCCTCCGGTTTGCGTATTTCGTCGATTTAGGTTACTGCAGGCTGTGTGGGTACAGGATTATTACAGGATATTTCAGCGGCCGAAGGAGCTCGCTCAAGAAGCGGCCATCTTCCCGCGTGGCTGGCTCCGCCCCCGATTTTGGTAATTATTAAGGATCTGCTCCCTCATAATTAAATTGTACAATCCTTTAAAATCACACACCTTACTGTCAAGTAACCAGCCTTCCAGAGCCTTAGTAGCACAATCTACAAAGTCAACCCAGTCCTGAGTCTGTGCCTTCTGGGTGTCTGTTCTTAATCCTGTATTGCTCAGTGGTTAAGCCAAACCCATCAATGAGAGCACTCTTCAAGACTGTGTAATTGTCAGCATCCTCTTCTCTAACAGGGAGGAGCTTATCTCTTCCTTTGTCAGCAAAGGAGAGCCACAAGATAGCTGCCTACTGCTCCTGAGGGACCCTCTGTACTTTACAGGCCCTCTCTAGTGCAGTTATCCATTTGTGGATGTCATCCCCATTCTGATAGGGAGGGACTATCTTGTTCAGGTTCCTATGATCATGAGAATACTCTAGTTCTAGGGACACTGTGGCTGCCACCATGGGACTCTAGTCCCAATCTTCTGGTTGCTCTCTGGAGCTCTAGGGATTCCCTGTCTAGGGCCAATTGCTCTTTCTTGAGCCTGATCTGGATTCTCTCAATCTCTAGTAATTGGCACTTCTGATCATAAGTGGATTATCTCCTATTAGATACAGAGGTCCCTACAGAAGTACCTGAATGATTAGACTCCACAGAGGGAGTTCTGGATCTTCTAGGCAAACTCTGTACTCTTCCTGGTGGAGTAAAGAGAGGGCCACTGGGGCCTTCTCCCCCACCTGAAGGAAGAGTTGGATTTTCCATGTTGGAATCATTTTGATCCCCCTGGCCAGGGTTTGAGTCCAGATCAAAGAAGTGTTCATTTTCTGCTCTTTACTCATCTCCTGTCCCACCCACTCTTTCTACTTCATCAGACCCTGGGGTCTTTCGGAGGTCATCTAAGAGCAACATCTGAGACGTTGGGTGCTTGCACTTCTCCCTGTCCTCAGCTTCCTAGATGTACACATATTTCTCAATTCTTGTAATGTGAGATAGTCATACCTAGTTGGCAGAGCCACTGGCTTCTCCTCTAGAAGACATACTAGTGTTGTGGTGTAGGCACCTACCTAACCTAGTGGAGACTAAACTCTTGAGTTGGAGAAAGGGTGTGAAAGACCCTTGACTTACCCAACTCCAAGTTCAGTAGAACTTACTTTATTCTAATCTTGATGTATTATATGTACCCAATACTTTTAGTGGTTTTCAGTTAATCACTCAATGAGATTTATCTGGTAAAACAGTAGCAAGCTTGAATCCCAACCGCTGCACACCAATGTGAGAAGTGGCCTGGTATATGCTGTCCACTAATTAAAGTGGGCACCTTGCACCAGTCCAAACGACCCTTCTTGATGATTAGGTCAAAGATAACCTTTATGAAAGCGATCCTAGTGGTAGCTATGGAGAGCAGCCTTCAGGCTAAGTCTTGATGGAATGTAAAGCAGCTTGTTTTACCAGAACAGAACCTCCTGAGTGACCAAATGAAAGGAGAACCACACAAGTGTTATATAAAAAATATGTATTTATTACTAAACACTCTACTAATCTCTATGTGAGATTAGAACATAAAGCACACAATACTTAATCAATAGAACGACAGTAAATAGCACAATACACAGCGGGCTCCAGGGGGAGAACGAACCATATACTAAAAAAATGGTATAACAACGACTTCACTAGACAGTACCTACAGCACGTAGAATCGCTGGGACCCCAAGGAACCACCCAAAGGAGTGACACAGGGAGCCCACGGAGGACGGGTGCAGTGTGGGAAAACAGACGCGTGCTCCGTACAACTCTATGGGAAAGTCGCGGTTGGAAAATTACAGTTTAAGGACACTTCGGAGAGGACTTCAAGCAAACCCTTTGGAACATAGAAGGTTCTAAGGCCAGCACCCTTGTGAGTACAGAGGTACCCGTGTTACCTATTCCAGAGGAGCCGGGTGCATAGGGGTCATGTGGTGTCGGAAACCCTCGTCGTTTTCAATGGCGTGATGCGAAGAAGTGCTGCTGACGAGAAGGTGAAAAGTGTCTGGTGGAATCCAAGCCTGGATTCGAGGTGAGAAGAACCTGAAAGCAGAGGTGACAGAGTCTGGGTCACTTCAGGGTGGCCAGGGGCTCGGTAGACGAATGCCCACCGATGTCGGGTGCTTCAGGTGTGAAGATAGGATGCTGGACTCTGCAGCCACAGGGACCAGGAGACGCCGACCAAAGTCCGGAGGTGAGCTGTCCCATGAAGGATGTCAAGTGCTGAGGGGGGTCAGTGTCCGGATTGAACACCAACAACCCACTTTATACCCAGGAAAGGGGTTGGACTGACTCTGGGGACCCTCCTAAGGGAGGGGCAGGACAGAGGGTTGGCTACACCCATGTCCTTTGTCCAGTTTCGCGCCAGAGCAGAAGCCAATGGCTCCCAGAACTGGTTTGAGCTGGACTATGCACGGGGACACCAAATGTGCCCCCAGTGCAGACTTTCTGGCACTCTCGGAGTGCACCCACCCAGCCCCAATACACTAAACCCTGTCTGGGAGGTGGTCACACCTCCCTGTGACAGGAAACCTATCGTCAGGCCTTCCTCTGCTCGAGCTTGGCTCAGCAGCAGGAGGGCAGACTCGTGTCTGTGGCTGGCAGCATCCATTTTGTGATGCCCAGGTCGAGAAAGCTGGTACCGGGTAGACCGGCAACCCACCTATGTAGTTTTACAAGGGAGGAATCACTGGCGGGGAGGTATGATTCCAAGTCGTTTGACACCAAACACGACCTGTTTCTAAGCAGCCGTTTTAAAGTTGGCATTTACCGCGAGGTTATAATGCACTTAAATATATATGGTTGGCTGCATCACAGACAACCCCGGAGAATGGATTCCGAAGGCTGCAGAGGGGCCCTACTCATGCAGGGGCACCCTTTCACATAAAACCCTGCCTTCAGGATTGATAAGGCCTGCCATAGGGGTGACTGATAGGTTTCCATGTGTAGTGATTTAGAATAGATATAGGGAACCTATATCTAAGTAAGGGGTGCATGCACCACCTTACACAGGCTGCAGTAGCAGACCTGTTGTGTCATTTTGAATGGCCTCTCAGGGGTGGCACAATACATGCTTCAGCTCCTGGGAGGCCTCTGGGGTACCTATGCCCTGGGTACATGGTGTACCATATACTAGGGACTTACAAGGGTACCCCAGTATCCAATCCGAGGTGTACCTAAAGTACATGTATGCAAGTTACAGGAGAAAGCAGATAGACTGGGGTCCTGAATAGCAGGATCCCAGTCAGACTAGGCCAAAAACAGTGAGACATCAGCATAAAGTGGGGGTAACCATAAGAGGCAGATCCTACTCTCCTACAACTTCATCCTCAGGGGGTAGAAGAAAGTTTTTTTTAGCACAGAGATGAATGGAGTTTGCAAAAGGTTGCTCACTTCGAAGGCCACAAACGTATGCATCTTTGTCAGGATTGAAGTAACATGAGGTTACGGTGATTGCTTTTTAGGTCTCGCCTACGCAGCGCGCATGCGCTGCATAGGAGGACCTTTAGCCGTCGCTCTGCTCTTCTTGGAAGCGCATACTCGTGCTTGTGGCAGCATCCACCTTGCGGGAGCGAGCAGGGGCGCGCCACAAGCACGAGTATGTGCTTCCAAAAAGAGCCGACTGCGCACGCACCACTCCCGGGCCAGCAAACACGATTGCAGTGCGCCCCGTCTCTTTTGAAGATCTCGCGCTCTCCTCTCTCCTCGCCCACACGTTCCGGAATTTCATTGATGTCCTTATCGCTTCCCACACCCCTCCTCTTTCAGCGATGGCCGCCCGATATGACATGCAGTGTTGGAGCTGCTACACGACAGAATTAAAGCCTGTTTATCATGCGGCCTTGTTTTGCTTTCTGCCCTTTGAAACGCACAGCCAAGGCCCTATTTGCTCAAAAGACATGATAAATACAGTCGAGATTCACTCTTTTAGTTTCTCGCCAGAATTCCAACCTTGGTTTCATTTTTTTTTTTTTTTATTTAACCTTGCTTTTTTGTTGTTTTGCCCTTGATATTAGAGCTGCAGTGCAGGTCCACGGAAACGGTTTTCTGCAATGATGAACGGCTTCCCAGCGTGTGTGCAGGCCTGCTCGCCGCCGCCATGCCCTGATAACTGAAATCAGACATCAAACAAATTGGCAACAGAAAAAAACACATGCTGCTTTGGCCGCCTGGACTTCGCAGGCAGATGCAAAGCATGGCCTATTATTTGTATTGTATTTAGTATAGTTATTGTATTCACAGGCCTCTGATAAGGCAATCCAGCTAGGTAGAGTGATTTTTCCGGGAAAAAATTACAGTATAAATTTCACGCAGCAAATACATTTCTGCCCCCACCCCGTCACCTTTAATAAAAGACTTATTTTGTTCTTTATACATTAGAATTCACCACGCGCAATGTCAGAATTTTTATTCACCAATGATCCAAAAGACAGAAAATAGCTCTGCTAAACCGGTATGTTTTATTTTTATTTTGTTTTTGCCTCCGGATTCCAAACTACCAATCCCGGTTTTCATTTACTAGATGAACTACATGTTTTGTTGTGAATTAGCTCTTCGTGCCGCAAATCAATTTGTTCAATCATTATGTGCGTTTTGTTAGCCCATTTTTATGGCAGATTAAAAACAGCTAAGGAGCTATTCATCAGTTCAAAATTAACCTTAAAAATGGTGCCCATTAGTAATATTAGAATATGTGTATTCTAAGGCATGGTTGTACTTTGTCGAAACATACATTTTCTTTTCTATTATTTTGGGATAATGCATTTGAATGTGTATCAGGAGTAAAAATCTAGATAAATGTCCGCATGAACCCAATGCCTTAATCAATGATGTACATTGTGGACAGACTTCGGGTACATTTTGCACATTGTTGAAAGCTTTCACAAACTGGCTGAGATTGGAATCTGGAGTGATGCACCTTATGCATTTAGCTGCTAAAAAAACAAGCATTGGCATAGCCAATAGGTCTCGCTTTTGGGACCTTATAAGTATTTAGTTATGCAGCACAATATCCTTGGTGCAACAACATCAACTGTTGCATGGCTAAACACTTATAAGGTCCCAAAGGCGAGACCTATTGGCTATGCCAATGCTAGTTTAACTTGGTGTGGCACCCTTGTGCCATACCTCTGGTAGCACCGCAGTCAATATTACCATGAGAAAGTGTGCAGTATAATAAGATTCAGAAAGGCGGTTACTTGCAGGGGCATAGTACCCAACTCCTTGTAATAAAATGGTTAATAATCTGCATCTTCGAGGATCTACAAGCCCGGAAAAAAGGAGGAAAATATATATATTTTTTTAAATACTTGCTGTGAGATTTCTGCTTTGCCTTTGTGTTTATTTTTCAAACGGGAAGCCAGTCAACTACCTAAATCCTTGCGAGGACTAGGGAGAAGGGCCTTGGTACCACCATAATAAAGACTACTGAATGAATCATCATACACCATGTTGTATTACCAATAGTCTCAATGTACCCATGTATATGTTCCTTCGATTGAAACTGTTCCCGTACTGTGGTCTCATAGATCTCTCCATGAGTGAGCATGTCAAAACCATCTTCGGAACCTGCTTTGGTCTAATACGAATGCTTAAGAAAGTCTTTCAATGGACCCCACTACAAACCAGGAAAACTCTTGTTCAAGCCTTGATAATAAGTCGTATGGACTATGGCAATGCCTTAATGGTAGGAATTAATGAGAACCTCCCAACTAGGCTCCAGGTAGTGCAGAACTCAGCTGCACGCCTTGTCTTGAACCTTCCCCCTCGGTCTCCTTCAGAGCCCACCCTCCGTTTTCTCCATTGGCTTCCGATTAAAAAAAACGCCTCCTCTTCAAACTTCGTCTGGTCTGTAAAACTCTCCAAGGTAACATCCCCCTTTACCTCAAAATCAAACTTCAGCCTTACATCCCGGTCCGACAGCTTGGATCCAGTGATTTATTACTCCTACATCTTAAACGTATTCGAACAACCAGGTTTGGGAGTCGCTCTTTCTCCTACCTCGCACCTCATCACTGGAATCAGCTGGCTTTGTCCATTCGTGCATGCCCCAACTTCACACTTTAAAAAAAAAAAAAAAAACCTCCTGAAAACCTGGTTATTCACCTTATAATTTCATCTCGTACTGTGTGACATCCCAGCTGTAAAGGCTCCTAGAGATCCCCTCGGAGATGATTTGTGCACCAAATAAATGAATAAACACCACTACTATCAACGTATACAGCGTACCTTGGTACAGTAGACTTGAGGCCCCTTTTGTGGAGGGGTATTACTCTGACCGGCAAGAGTTCTCTTCCCCAGTAAGGTCAACAGGATGCATTATTGATGGGGCTCCCCGTTTTATGGCTTTTTTTTTTTTTGCGTTCCAGTCTGTAGTTATCCATACTTATTTTTTGGCATTCTTATTGGTATTTATCCATATTTATTTTGCGTGTGACTAAATTATGTCACATCTTTTATATTTCCCTTTTACTTAACCAATAAATATGCAATCCTACTTTGATGCCTGTTGGTTTTAAGCACATTAAAAAGCTAAATGGAACAAGATGCCTACATGAAGAGTTTAGTATTATACAACAAATATACAATGAGATATCCATTAAAGGAAATCTCAACCAGTTTTTTTAATCCCCCTCCCACCCCCATGCTGTGAATCTGCTCAGATATTGGCCTCGAAGTCATAAATAACAGCATGGAGAGAGTCACTCAAAAGATGCGCAATTTTCTGTTTTAAAAAATAAAGAAAGAAAAGAAACATTTTCTGTCTGTATTTATCTGTAAAAATCAGTAATAACTGAAAACTGGGAGCCTTAATTATCTTTATTATTGGCACATTTGAGGAAGCTGTGATTAGCCTCGACAAGCATCTGGCTGTTCAAGGGTGACGAATCTCTGCTTTGGCTTCTACCTCTTCTAAATGTCCATCCCTCGCCCATATACTTCGTTCAGTTGCCGCCCTTATAGCTGGAGTGTGAAGTGCCCGTAGTTCTGCTCTCGTCCATTTTTGGACGTCATTTAACCAGTCTGGAATACTGGGTAGAACTAGTTCTTTCCAGGACATTGCTATACGAACCTGTACTGTCGTATTTAAACTAACAGGTCAGTTATTGTATTATTTCACATTAAATAATTTTTTAATAAACTGTTAGCAGAGAGACTTCAATGACTCCAATGACTTATGTTTTGGTACATTTTGTAGAAAGCGTACATAAAAAAAAAACCATTTAATCCGAGGGTCAGATAATGTTCATGTTCTATGCACATTTGTCAGTTCTGAACTGTGCAAAAATCCTATCCTTTTTAGGTCTTGCCTAGGCAGCGCTTGTGCTGTCTCTTCGAGACATGATGTATTCAGGAAATGATGTGAAGCACCGCCCACTTTCCGCCAATCTTTTTAATTGGCTCCAGTAACTGTCCTTTGTAAATGATGGCTTTTCATTGGTCAATAGGCTTAGTAGTCCCTCTTTAGTACCATCTCTTCTTGTCACCCCCCCCTCCCCCCATGAGGACACCCTCCTGTTACAGGCGTTACTCCCCATCTTTGAATTACAGCCTCCTAGTACTATTTTCTTACATGGCTTTCTCCTGCCTGCTGTTGCAGGCACAACAGGCTCTCCCGCAACGTAATGTTTTTTTTTCCCCTTTCTCTTGCAGAGCAGCACGCTGTGCTTGGCCTTCAGCAATAGCAAAAGGAACAACTGATGGAGTGAATATTTGCATTGTTCAGCATTCCGTCCCAGTCACAAAGATCGTGGTTTAATCCATCATTCTTTTGCTCATCACACCACCCCAGTTTGGGCCCAGTCATACGCAAATCAGTCTTGACCTTGCTCCTCATGGGAACTGCCCAGCCGGAACTGCCAGGCCTGGTCCTCCCTGGACCAGAAACGAGCATCCTGGGACCGGTTTCGGGGCATCACCCCTCATCAGCCAGGCTAGCTTGAATCCAGTGACTCCGTGAGCATGGGTCCCACGTCTGAGCATACCCTTCTCACTTAGGGCGACAAAAAAACGATGGATTTAGGCCCAGATCTCTGTACTGGGGTAAATGTTTGACATTGTTCAACATTCTGTCCATCAATTGTTCTTTTTGCACTGGACTTTAGCAATAGCAGCCCCGCGACTTTTGTTTGTTGTGCGCGGCTCGAACAACTATTTTTACAACATTGTATGTTTTTTTCCCTGCGCAGTAGTAGCAATGGTTGCCGCGCGTGATATTTTCTAAGTGCGCAGCTCGCACCTTTTGACTTATAAAACATTTTTGTTGGGCAGCGTGGCACACTTCCAAGAATAGTGGCCATGCGCCTTTATTTTCCAAGTGCCCGCCTCCCCCACTTGCACTTCTGCTCGATTCAAGGATGAAGCGCGAGACAGGCACACTGACCATCATGCCCATGGTGTGGTCGTACTGCTCTGCAGCTGACACTGACACCAAGCCATGCTATGGCGTCACTGGCACAGTCCACAGAACCTACTTTGCCTCGACTGAGCACGGGCCTCGGGCGGTCTTGTGTTTCATTGCCTTCAGCACTGGATAAAACACAGTTGTATAGGACGCTTTTACATGGATTTCTTCGGTTCTGTGTAAGCAAAATTGCTCGCCTCGAGTCCACTCGTAGGCCTCACGAGTTCCGTATTTCCACATTCTGCAATTAAAACAAAGACAGGCAGAAAGGGGATGCAGGAAGCTGCTAATGTGAAGGGCCATCAGCTCATGGAGGCTCTGCGGGTGCATGAGCTGCCCGAGCGAAGCCCCACATCTGGGCGCAGTGCGAGTGTCACACAGCCCGGCAGTGCCACCGAGGCCGGGCACCAGAGAGACGCTGCAGGCCTCGGTTCATCCTGCTTACCATGGCAGGCCCGAGATGCAGAACCTCGTTCACCCACAGCCTGAGGATACAGTGCAGGAACGCAGATATGTTACATGGTAAACCCTAGCACCCACTCGTGAGGTCCGAATAACGTGCCCAGAGCAAGGGGGGTGTCAGCGCCATTGCCAGCATGTGCACTTACGCTTCAGTAGGAACGCCGCAAATCTTTTTCCAAGCCAAATACAGGGATAACATGTCAAACATTTTTACAACAGTGCCACTGAATTTGTATCACTTTCACTGTTCATCCCACTAGCGTCTTCCCCTCACCCCTTTCTCCCGCCCTCACCCCTTTCTCCCGCCCTCAGACCCATTCGCTCCTTCTCCCACTCATAAGACTTTGACCTGCGTGTTTCTTTTCTTCCCTTTGCTCATCTCCCACTCTCAGCTTTCCTATGCATTTCCTGATTTTTATGTAAAAAAAAAAAAAAACAGCTGTATTGTATTACAACATTTACATAGCGCCTACTACCCCAATGTGGGGCGCTGAAGCGCTTGCCTAAATAGGTAGCACGCTGCACCGTGTAGGGTTGGAATTCCTAGTTTGATTTTTAACTGCAGCAGGTTGTAATAAATTTAGAAATTGGGCGCACGTGTCACACACACACACACACACATCTACAAGGGCATATACTGCAGCTGCAATAGATCTGGCTTTAATTTACAGTCTGGCTTTAGTTTACAAATGCATCTAAACATATACATGCACAATAGCAGTTGTTATGCTGTAGCACATTAAATGCTAATAAGTTGTCTTTGCCAATGCTTTTTTCCCACCTCCATCTCTGGATTCTTGCCAGTGGTTACTATGGAGACCTAGGACTCCTCCACATAATCTGGTTTGTCTATGGAATTTCCTGACATTCAAAAATATACTACCCCATCCCCTTAGCTCACACCATACACACACATCCCTCACACACCTCTATGCGCTCGCCACGTTTATGCTGCAAAAAGCACTTAAGTGTAGTTTTATAATAAACAATTTATTTCATATTCATTATGTTTATTTTAATATACAGCCTTATTACCAATTAGTGGTGTCCCTGCTCTATCGAGGTAAACAGGGCACGTATAAAAGTAATAGAGTGAGTGTAGCGCACTCTTTAAACACATTTGCGTCTTGGCGCTGGGGCCCTAGTAGCCACGAAATATGATGGCGTTTGCGGTCTGTAGGCTAAAAGCTATAATATTGCGGGCTCCTAAACACTATGATAAACTTCAACAATCTTCATCTTCGGGATCACCATCCTCATCACCAGTGCAACCCCACCTCAGCACTAGTGCAGCCCCACTTCAACAGCAACTCAGCACTAATGCAGTACCACAACTATCCGTTCCAATTCAACCCACATATTCCACTCCAAACTATATACATCTACTCCACTATAAAAACATAGATAAAACACATTGCCAATAGCTCCACCTCTCGCAAATGCGAGACCTATTGCATTGCAAATGCTTGTTCACCTCTGAAGTCCGCAGCATTTCCTCTAATAGAAATCAACAACGGAAAATAGAGTTCAATTCATCTTCGCAGTTTGCCTCTATGTTGGGTGTTTGCAGGGCCTGTTGTGTGTCTGGCTCTTCAGTTCCTAAGGTCGATTAACAGATAAAGCTGCTTAATCATCCGGAGAGGGATACCGTAAACATTGCCAATGAGAGGGGTCCCGTCCCGTCTGCACCTGGCGAGGCGATATGAAAATTCCAGTCACCCCCGATTTCAAGAAGTCTAGTGAGACAATCATATTTGGTGCCCCCACGCCCCAATACCACCTCTTCAAATTCTCTCACTACCACCGGGCAAAAGTGCCCCTCTTCTCTCTAATTATAAGTTGTTGCTAAACACAGTGCCCCCACCACCCCTCCATGTCAGCGCCCCTATACAGGTCAGCGCCAGTGCGGCTGCAACGGTCGCACTGCCCTAAAGCCAGCCCTGCCCTGAATTCCAAATGCTCATGTACTTTTAACTGATTCAGGAGCGCCTACTGTTCTTTTATTTCACACAACAATGCTAGCAATTAGTCCTCAAGAATAGCACGAAAATTCAGCCCTAGTCTATCTGCTTGTGCACTTCCGGCTATGGTTCGTCGGAGACCGTGATACAACTGATGGAGTTGGTGTGCCAGGTATCCAGCGGGCTTGGGCAAGCTAGGGTGGTATCCTCGGGGAAAGGTCAGCCCGTCTGCACTGCGGAACCCCTCAGTACGTCAGCGTGGGCGGTTCACGCGGCGGGCCGTCAGGAGACGAGGGAATGACGTGATGTGCTTGGCTGGGGCAGCCAAGTAACAGTATGGAGGGCTGGCCTTGATTCGGACATTTAGAGGGGCCCTAGCAGCACCACTGCCCATCAACTAACAATTTATACCTAAAAGGAAAGTCACACGGATGCTAAACTAAAAAAAGCACTGCTAAACAGTGTCGACGGGGATCGCCTTCACACGAGAAAAGTTCAGGTCTACACAACTATACAAAGCGAACCCCAACACTGCAAGAGCAAAGGCCTTCAAACATAGTTTGAAACCTAGCTCTCCTTGAGCAACTAAAATGGTAGGAACTGCTTGGAGGCAGGAGCCACTGCTCTCCACTGCCACACTCAAACATTGGTAAAGACATTAGTGTGACACTACAAATCAAACAAAATGAAGCAAGCGATTTCACCCATAAACCACTGGTTCGGCATTTAGTTTACACACCAAAAAAAAAAAAAAAAAAAAAAAAAAACCACAGGCCACCACGCAATATATTTCGAGACCAGCAGCCAGAGATCAACTTACATGGCGACTTGCATCCAGGAGCCCAGCTCGGCGTCTGTATTCAACATCTGAATCATTATGCGACTTCCCTTCCGAGACATGTTCCGCAGTGAATTAGAAAGTCCGCAGTCGGCTCGAGGAGCTGCTCGCGGTTAGTTAGCAGCATTCAGTTCACCTCTCCAGCTGGGAGGATTCAGCACTTCCATGCAAGTGCCACAATCCTCAGCTATGCAAGAGTCGCCTCTGAAGAATGCATCTGTGCCCTAAAATAAACTGGCCGACGAAAACGTACCCACATGCACCACCTACCTCCCAGCCTTCCTTGTAAAGCAACATGGGATACGTTACGTACTTGTAAAACCCAAGCTTCTGTAGGAATAGATGCACACTTGGTAAACTAGAAAAAGTACTCTCTAAGCCGCAGATCAAAGTAGGCTCATTGTTATTAGTGCACTCCACGTGACGCTCCTGGGAAGAGATCCAACATTTATAATGCAAGTCATTGCTCCGCTACGTTCTGGGTCATTTTATTTCATCAAAAATGTACATCTGTATGGCTACTAAAAATATGGTCACTGTATTCTATGCACACACCCGCAGTCACTGCATTACTTAAAACAATTCAACTACAGACATGGACCATCAAGCCCAGCAGCAACTGCACAGCTCAGCACCTTGACTCTTCAAAAGAGTAAGTGGGTTGGGTAGATGTGTACTTGATGGCCCAATGAAAAACTTGTTCCCCTTAAAGTGACGCCCTTTTGTAGTCCTTTTGAAAAATACAGCATGTCACATTTGAATTTATATTGCTTCTGCAGTTCGTCATGGTAATTTATCTGGACATTTACACTGCTGCAAGATGCACGGAGAACCAAGTATTTCACAACAAGTGCATGCTGGCAGTTGTATTTTTCAAAAGGACTACAAAAGGGCGTATCTTACCTGCATTTAAATGGAGTAGTTACTTCACTCTGGTAACCTACTACGCCTGTGAACAAGGCTTGTGCATAGAGCCGAAACGCGTCAGGGAAGGGAATTCAATGAAAATGCAGTATGCCACGCTCATCTGTCTAATAAAACGATGTGGAACCTTGCAACCAGGCTTTGACACCTTCTGTTCATTTGGAGATAGATAGAATTTTTTTTTATAGTTCAGTTGTGTTAACCGTAAACTCCATCAAACTGCGCTGCCTACTCCTCTTCATGCCTTGAGCGCCACAGAACTATTACTCTACACCTATATCCAGAACTACTTGAGGGCTTTAACAAGACAATATTTTCTCCCAAGCACCTCCTCAACAAGCATTGGCATAGCCAATAGGTCTCGCCTTTGGGCCCTTATAAGTGTTTAGCCACGCAGCACATTTATCTGGGTGTTGTGGAGCCAGGAATTGAAGAGCTATACAACTGCTACATACTAGTTCAAGTACTCAGATTTAGAAATATATGCTTGCATTAGTAAACATTTATGGACACATAGGCACTTTAAAGCACACAGACAAGTGCCTCGATGCAAGTTAACAGAGCTATAACATTCTTTCTGCTGCTATCATAAAGCAGTTTGAGAAATGCTATTGCATGCAGGATGCCCTTAAGGTGTGCCAGTGTGCATTTTTACTCCCCCCCCCCCTCCCCCTTTACTTTGGAAGTATGGCAAAGCTTACAACACTGTCCCCAAATATTTCTGAATTAGAGTTAAAATGGTAAATCATCCTCTCCACAAACATTTAGGGGTATTTATATGCCTCTCTCCAAGTTTTAGAGGAAGCTTAGAAATACAGGCAATTCTGGGAGGCATGGAGAGAAAGGGGAGCTTGGATGGTTATAACACCGGCTTAGATGCTATAGTATGGTGAAATTGTAGCCCTTACATGTATGCGGATCAAAAGGGGTGTGGTGAAGTGTCACTAGTTGTACTGTTTTTTTGTAATATCTTTGTGACAAGTTCAATGACTATAGCTTGCTCCAAAACAACCTGAGGGTATCACAGTACACATGCTTCTTTTGACGAGTACAAGTCACCTGAATTAAAAACAAGTATTAGCATGGGCAATAGGTTTGTGAGATTTTTTGGCAAATATATGCATTAGGCATTAAAATGTTAAATGTAATAAAAGTCTAAATTGTGCCGTGTAAAATGGTTTTACCTTGTTTGAAATAGAATATGTAAAAATGACCTTTTACAAAAATAAATGTAACAATTATGAAAAGAGACGAAACCAAGGCAGAGATAAGTGTACAGATGCAGACAGTGAAGTGCACTACATTTTAAGTGGATGTGCGCATATGGAGAAGCAAAATGCCATCACTTATAGTGAACAGCGCCAGTGGCTGAAGTGGGCTGACTATTTGCCCCAATGATGTATGGTGTGCACTGTAAATAGCGGGTATTATCACCCCATGTCACGGGGCTCGGTTTGCCGACCTCAAAAGGATTGGAGGCAAAGTGGCCTACCTAAAAAGTGATCCTGTGGCTGGCATGCTATCCAAAAGTATCTGCAGGGGAAGGCATTAACCCACTGAGCTTTTTGTATTTGCCAAATGTGTGGTAGGATGGAAGAGACTAGCTTGGGGGTGGGGGAGAAAGAGGTCGCTTGGGGATGATATGGATAGAAATAAGAAAAGGTGTGAACTTTGAACGGTTGTGGGGAAAGGGGTGAGGAGAAAGAATGCAGAAAGGGGTGGAGAGGCGGTAATAGAAGGGTATGTATGGGAGAGTGTAGGAGAAAAGTGAAAAGCAGATTAGAGAGAAATTGATGAAAATGAGGAGGAGAGAAGGAAAGAGACAAATAGATGATTGAAAGGGAAAGGATAGAATACGACAATATCATCTGGAAGGAAGCAGACCGTGCGAGAAAACAATTTGAAGCGGAGGGTGGACAGTAAGAAAATATAGAACTAGACAGACGTAAAATAAACGGGAGGGGAGCAGTGCGCGAGGAGGACAGGCAGACTAAGGGGCATGGGAACAGGCAGTGTGAAGGAAATGATTGGGTGAAATTTGGACAGAGGGGCTTAGGGAGGGGATGGCAGTGGCACAGATAGGGGGCAGGACAAGAGCACTGCTTAGCTATGTGTAGAGGGGTGGGGAGGTGGGGGACAGGGAGAAAGTTGGAAGCAGTGTACCGAGAAAGGAAACAACCGGGTGTAGTGGATAACGAGGAAATATGGTTTGAAAATGCAGGGGGGGAGAGTAGGTTACGGGGTGCAGTGAAGGATCGAGGAAATGTTGGGGTGCAGCGTGTAGAGAAACGCATGGTTAATATTTTAAAAGGCACGTAGAGTTTACAGTGTATGAAGACTGAGGTGGAGAACTGTAAAAGGAGGGCACATAGTGTGCAGCGGAAGGGAGGGTGGAGTGTGTATGGAGAAAAAGACGCCTGGGTCAGGGTGGGGTGCGAGTGCGGGTCCACTCATTGTGCAGCTGTGACTGAGTGAGAGTTGTGCTGCGCAGGGAGTGAAGAGGGGTGCGGCGTGTAGAGCGCACGCTGGGGAGCAGTGTACATGGAGGGGCGGTGTGTTAGGGAGGTAGGGGCATAATAGGCCAGTTTGTGCAGGGAAGAGAGAGGGTTAACGGCTGGCTGACGTCTGTATGGTATGGGAGGGGGGCGACCTCGGGTGCTAAAGCATGGACGCGCACCCGTGCACGGGGACGGACAGAGGGGATGGGGCGTCTATCCAGAGAGGGAACAGCTCATAAAGCTCCAGGCCCAGCCCACTATGGGGCTGCAGCACCACTATAAACAGAAGGAAAGGGAGTCCCGTCACAAGAAGCTGTTCTCATCCGGTCTTGGTGCGGCTCTCCGCAGCCCGGGAATGCCAGGAATCTATGAGCCGGGACAATGGATACTTAGAAAGTATGTACCTAATAGGACCCTCAGGTCCAGTTCAGCGATGAATTTGGTGGTGCCTTCCTACAAGCTCTTCTAGGGGAGGTAGGAGCTTTCTAGTCTGTACAACTCAAAACTGGACAGGCTTCCTGTGGCGTTTCTGCAAGCTTTTAAAAGCCTGACTTTTCACTAAAATCTAACTTCTCTATGTTCCTCCACCTTTTAGTGCCGAGACACCTCCAGGTATTTATTCGCGCTCTACAAAACTCAAATCATTTAATAAGTCCTTAAACTTTTTGGGACACAAGTTATTTTCATTTCCAAGTGTCCTTTTGCATCCTAAACCAAATCAGACAGACTTGGCATATGTGTGGTTCTGGATGCTTTGCTTGCCCTTCACCTCAACAACCCTTCAGGTAAAATCGGCCCTCCGACCACCGTCACTCCTCAAACTCTGCAAAGTTCAAGCCCTCACAACTCTCGCCTTTTTGGGAAGTAGAGAAGTACCCTTCCAAAAAGCTGAATTGTTTTATTGGTAAAAGCAAAACACTTATGAGAAGCACCAGCCAACAGCTACTAACCGGAGAATCTTTATGGTCAAACCCACTGAACTGTTCAGACGACACTCTAGGCTTTTAGAGTTAAGAAAGCTAGAGGATATCATCCAATTAAAGCTAAACAATTCCCATATTCCAATAAACAGTCCCATTTGGTACTACCTTGGGCTTGGCAACAGAACTCCTAAGAGTGCTGCAGTGGATGGGGAAGGACATTGAGTAATGATATCATCTGCCCAGGTTTTCACCCAAATGACCAGGAATAGTGGCATCTTCCCCTCTATGACCATCGGCCGATAAACATTTACCAAAATAATCTTACATTGCAAGTAAGACCAATTTCTCCCTCCAAATGCAGCAATTTCTTATGGCGCAGTAGTAATTTATAAAATGATCATGCTTGCATTTAAGAAGCCAATAATGTATTTGCAGGAATTCTACTGGCTACCAAATATTTTTTATCAAATCAATATTTCCTCCCAACACTTTCCTTTTTTAGACTATGACCTGCTTATGAAGTAAAGTTTGATATCATCAATATTGAGACTAGTGCTTTGCAATGAGAATAAGATTACACCTGCCTTAGACAGTAGTCTTGTTTAAATTGTGTGCCATAAAAGGACCTCTATCACCTTGCAGCAGCGCTGAAGAGCTGATTAGAGTGCACATAAGAAAATCGGCATATTTACAAGAAGTGTACATTTATGAAACATGTTAAAAAGCTATATCAGCACACTATGCTTTTGTTATTCGGTCCACAAAAAACTGGTCTAGAGACATTTTTAAGGTGGTAAAACATTTTTTTAGCCTCCTAATACCAACTTAGCTGTGGCCCCTTACTTAGACCTATGTGTAGCGGTCATCTCTTTTTGAAGAAAGAAAAAAACAATACATCAAAGGAAGGCAGATGACAGGGTTGCAAATATCTGTAGCGATGATTAAATGTCTGTTCGGGACAGCAGTAAACACTGCCTGAAGCATTTTCAGACCATCTGTCTAAAGTTGAACACCAATGAGACCGAAATTGTGATCTTCGGAAACCACACTTCACCGTGGGACTCAAGAGTTAGGCCAAAACACCCACCCCCACCGCCCAAACCAAAAACCTCGGGTTCATCATCGACAGTTAACTCAACATGACCGCCCAAGTCAATGCTGTAACCGCCGCATGCTTCTATATCGTGAAGATGCTGAGGAATATTTTCAAATGGTGCCCAATCAACACCCAGAAAACAGTCAAGCACACACCGGTCATAGGCAAGCTGGACTGTGTGAACACTATGCCTGAATCAACAAAAACACAACAGAATGCTGCAGATCATTCAGAATTCAGCGGCCAGAATCCCACTCAACCTCCCTCACCACACACTCATCACACCATACCATACCTGAAGGCGCTCCACTGGCCCCCCTTCACAAACTAGCACAATTCAAACTCTCACCCACACTTTCAAGGCACTACATTAATACAGGCCCAGCATACCTCTATCACATCTGCTTTCATAGAACTTCGACACATCCACTCGTTTGGACTCTAACTCGCACAAATCCCACGAACATGGAAAACCAGATCTGGCAGTCTAGTTCTACATCGTTCCTAAAGCATGGAATGACCTGCTACTACACGTAAGAGCCTCCTCCTCACTTCTTGAATTCCACAAGAAGATGAAGACATGGTTTTTTGAGCAGTCCCACTAGGCTCTAGAGGTGCCTAAATTTACACCTGCTCAGTGCTAGAAAACCCTTCCAAATCTGCATAACATATGCTTTTAGGAAATTAAGAATATTGAGATTAAATCTGGAACCTCGAATGATCCATGTCACGTTGATATTCAATATCACTAGGGATAGTACAATACGATCCCTAGTGATATTGAATATCAAAGTGGGACATGGATCATTCAAGCAGGCCAATTATACAATGTCTTACTAGAACTAGTGACAGTGCCCCAATCTTGGAAGCAAGGGAGATCCCAGTGAAAGAAGCCAATGGCTGAACCAATCGTGTTCAGCAACTACTGACCAGTCTTCCTTTCTCATCTAAAATTCTTAAAAGAGGGATCAATCTTCAACTTTCCGCACTGATTGAGGATAATAATCTGCTAGCTAACTTTCAAGCTGGGTTTACAAAGGACAGAAACTCCCATTCTCATGTGGATGCTACTAGAAACAAGCATTGGCATAGCCAATAGGTCTCGCCTTTGGGACCTTATAAGTGTTTAGCCAGAGATATTGACTTTGCCTATGTGTTTAAGCTGTGCAGTACAGAAGTCTGCAGCATGCTGAAAAGTTGTAATAAAGTAGTATCAGAAGCATTTTTGTTACTGTATATATGACCAAGAAAGCATTATGTACGAGTCAGTGAGAGTCAGTGAGAGTCACAAGGAATGAAGAGCAGCGTGAGGCACAAGGACGGAGAGGGAGAAGAGCAGCACGAGGCAAAAGGACGGAGAGGGAGAAGAGCAGCATGGGGCAAAAGAAAAGGAGTGAGTAGAAGAAGCGTGAGGCAGAAGGAAGGAGAGTGAGGAGAAGAACAGCGTGAGGCACAAGGGCGGAGAGTGAGGAGAAGAGCAGTGTTAGGCACAAGGACGGAGAGTGAGGAGGAGAGTAACGTGAGGCACAAGTAAGGAAAGTGAGGAGAAGAGCAGCGTGAGGCAGAAGGACAGAGGGAGGATCGCAGCATGAGGCACAAGGAAGGAGAGTGATAAGAGCAGCGTGAGACACAAGGAAGGAGATTGAGGAGAAGAGCAGTGTGAGGCACACTGCTCGACTTCAAACGCACATGGCTTGCTTAGTTCTGGGTGGGTGACCTGCCTTCTTCAATAAATACCCTCGTGAAGGATGCACCACTGGATGCTGCAAGGCATGCCACCATAAATGGCGCAACTCATTTCCTCCAATGAAGCCTGCCTTCTGGAGCGTGCGCAGTTAGTACCTTGATACATGCTCCCTCGTGAACCCTGAACACCGATATATATATGGCCCGTCCAAGCGCAGGCGAGAGGTAATTGTCTTTATTACACCCATTCGGTGAAGACCGACCGTCTTCCGTCACGGCGCTATTAGTACTATAATAAAGCCCTGCTCACACGCGCGCGCATTAAGTGAACCCCTCCGCAGATCCACACGGCGTCGTACAGGTGATGGTTCCCCGGGGCCGGCTGGCCGAGGCGTAGCGCCGAATATGCAGGCCTGAGGGTCCTTCAACGACTCCCTCTGTCACCCTGGGGAGGGCTAAGCCCTGCACAGCTAGCAGCGGCACAGACCGGAGTTTATAAGACGCCTGTTGCCCCGTGCCAGCAGTAGTGTCGCGGCGGCCAGCACGTGACTGAGACAAACAGCCAAACTCAGTGGGCAGAGATTCCTATGTGTATACCACCCTGTGAAGCCGCATCCCTATGGCACGTCAACAGTGCTTTCCCTGGTTCGCAACGATTAGGGGTTGTTCTTAGCCCCACTTGGGCACTCTCCCGCGGGTTCATTAGAGTAACCCCTCCAGTGTCCCCCAAACACAAAACAAAAGTGCTTGCAAGCCAACGTTTCATCCCAAATTGTACAAAGGTGTAAAGTGAACTTTGGCTCCTGGCCTGCTAAGCTGAAGAGCTGCGCGCTCATTAGTAAGCAGCCTCCTACTATGATTGCCGCGCGCTGGAGTGAACGGGGCACCGAGAAGTGTCTCTCCTCCTCAGCGCACATCAGAACGAACGCCAATCAAATTAATTAGCGACCCATTTGTGTTCTGTGCTGAACGGCCCCGACTAAGTAGCATGTGTTTAAATATTGCCCCACGGAGGTACTGAGCAAGTAATCAGTGGGATAAAAATGGCGCGGCATAATGACATATGAAGAGATTCCGAGCTCATAACAAGCGCGGTCACGAAAGTGAAAGCGAACAGCGCATGTAACTTAAAACAAGCGCGGACGCGCGAAAGCTAAACGAAGAAAAACAACCTTTGAAATCTGACCCGAAACAGATGGCACACTGCGCGCCGCTGCTCGTAACCGCAAGCCGTAGGCGGATACATTTCCAGGGAAAGGTGGGACATGCACCCGCCTTTGCCTAATTGCGTGCTGTCTTCGCACGCAAAGGCCAATAGGAAAAAAAGCTATAAAAAAAATTAAAAAAAAAACACGCACGAGCGTGTGAAAAGTCCCGATTGATTCCAAAAGGTAGTTTCCCTAGAGCAGCGCATGTGCGCTGCGCTAGGCTCGACCTAAAAAGGAGCAGTGCAACACTGTATTTAAGTGCTGCTTTTGGCAGTGTTTAGCCAATTTCTCCGCTTCAGGCTCAAGTCAATTGTTATTCAAGATCAAGCCCTGAAGTAGATTGTGTCATTTATAACCAATCCGAGTCAAGTGGCGCTACTAAGGCTGTTTAGCTCTGAAGCAAATTCCTTAGTCTGTGGGGTTCTGCAAGGACCGTGTCTGAGATCCACATTTTTTAAATATTTATCTGGCTCCTTTTTTGGAGCTTATCTGCAGCAATAGGGCCATAAGCAGATGACATGCAAATTGTGGTTTCCTTCACTGAAGTTCATGCATAAGCCCAGAACATTCAGGCCTGCATGGTGGCAGCAGCAGTGGATGACTATGCAATTACTGAAATTAAACTTAGACAAAACCGAGCTGCAGCTATTTTGAGGAGCTTCCATGATCTGGTCCCCCTTATGGCGGCCTGCAGAACCCTGCAGTACCAAGACTCCAAAGAAAGCCTTGAGAAAGCTTGGAGTTATTATGGAGGTGAATCTATCATTCTCAAAACAGATGAATGCAATAAAATCTTCGGATGTTTAATATTTACTCATGCTGTGCAAAGTTCTTCCTTTACTGCCTGAGGAATTACAGTAGACAGTAGTTTGTGAACATTTTCCATCTTGTATTGACTACTGCAATTCCCTGCACTATGGACTTCCACAGAAATCCATTTGTAACACCCAATAAGGTCAGAACTTTGCAGCTAGGGTCTTACCGAGCTGGACCCTTCGGAGCCACACACCTGCTCATCTTAAACGTCTCCATTGGCTTCCACTCCAGCAGCGTTTTTCCTTTTAAAGTTTTGTGCTTCTGACATATGGCATTTCCACCCCCCCCCCCCAAAAAAAAAATACCGCTTTTCATGCAAACTAGACAGGCACGTTATTCCCCCAGATGACTATGTTCCCCAGAAGCACTGTTATTATTGGTGCCTGAGATAAGGAATACTAGCCTGAATGTCATAGCTTTTTCATATGTTATACTTAAGATATGAAATGCGTTGCCCATTACACTTCAAGCAAAAGAGAACTTCTGGAAATTCCATAAGGTTTGAAACCCCGACTCTTCGAAGAGATCTCTGTGCTAGTTGCTTCATAGCACTCTGACACTTTGTGGGTAACCATCTGCACTGCATTAATAGCACATCACCATCATTTTTTTTTTCGTACACTCACTAGCACACTTCTACTCTAGCACTCATAACTAGTGAACGACAGCTACTACATCAGTCAACCAATCCAGTCCTTTCTCTTTATATCTTTATTCAAAACCCTCCGAAAGGCCTCAACACACTTGCTTACTAGAAATCGATCTGTCAGCGAAGTTTTATTGCTATTCAATATATGGCCTATTCAGTTCACCTGTACAGCGACAATGCCTGTTCCTCCAGACATCAATTATTTCTTACCAAAGTCTAACTTTTTATGCTACGGAAAATCACTGACCCTCTGCAGTTTTATAAACTGGCAATTTTCATTCAACCAGCTGCTACTTACATTTGCAAAGCCAGCAGTGGATTATCAATAACTTATGCTAGTTATTAGAGTACACTTTATACTCACTGATCGCCATGGTTTGGGACAATCAGTTTAAAATAAAATTTTCAAGAGTAGGCTTCCTTTGTCAAAGGAGGCTGAAACTGGCTATACTAACGACTTCTGAAAAGCATAAAAGTGAACGGAGAAAATATCTGTAAACCATAAGTTTCAGTCCGCCTTCGTTTCGCTTTTATATCCATTTCAGATTACTTCTTATGCCAAGAACTGTTCAAATAGTCGTTCAAACATGATTAACCCTTAAAGAGCATGTTATTAGCTGTCAATTGTCCACTTCCACAGGTACAACCGTTGCAACAGGCATATAACCAGATTTGAGCCAAGTAGTATCACACCATATTCGTAATTGCCAAAAATAACAGAATACATTAGGAACAGATAGCCTGCTGTATTGCAGCTTCCATCATTGTACCCATCTGTAACAATCTGCTTTTTCTGTATGGTCACCCCAAATATTTTGCCTTTTTCTGGACTCTGTTTTTGTTGGCTGTAGTGTAGTGTAGTATAGCTTTAGTTAGTGCAGTTTACCACTCCTAAACGGTAGCAAAGTGTCTGTGCTTACCTTCTAAAACATGTGCAGTACACATTAGAACTCTTTATTGGCATGTTTAATTTTTTTAAACGGGGTACACATTAGAAAGGTGAGAACCAGATTTAAGTCTCACTGTGGCATCATGAAAAGCTTAGCAGGAAATTGACGCTGTAAAAAGTTTAGGAAACGCAAATAAACCGGTATATTGCAAAGGACGTTTGGTCCAGCAAATGTATAAAGGCCGAAATGGCCCACAGATAACCTTTAACTATGTCCAGAGCAAGACCTTGCCGAGCCAAAAGCAAAGCACACAACACCACATCCAACAGTTTTGCCTGCAACGGGTGCAGCTGGCAGGTACCGCACCAAGACAACTCTGACCCAGAGCCCTGAATACACAGATTTCTATGAAGGACACCTGGCTGTGAAAATGAAACCAACGACTTAAGGAGGAAGTTCAGAGGGGATCAACTAACAGGGCTACATCTCCACGCATGGAGGTGGTGGTTGCATAGGCTTGGGTGTAGGGCCCTGCCCTGCTGCTGCGACAGGAGCTCCTCCTGAAGCAGCAGCCTGATTGGAGGACGGATGCTCCTTCCCAGAAGTTCAGGTACAATACTCTCCTAGCCAAATCCGGAGCTACCAGAATAACTTGGGTGCTGTGGTTGCTGCACTGTAGAACTCCGGTGTGGCGGGAAGGCATACATGAGCCCCATGCTCGACTTTAGATGGAATACATCTGAGAGGCAGCCTTGAGAACTCCAGTAAACAAACGTACAGACATTGCTCATTCTCAGAGGTGGCGAAGAGATCGAGCCAGGGTCTCTCCAATGTTTGAAGATGTCCTGTCACCATTGGGTGTAACTGCCACTCATGATCCTATAGGCACTGCCAGCGGAGTTCATCTGCCCTAGTGTTTAAAGAATCCGCCAGGTGTTATCACTGGGGAAATCCTCTGACTATTCAAACAGCTCCAGAGGTATAGAGCCTCTTGGCACAGGACTCAGGATCCCACTCAGCATGTTGAAGCACCTCATGGCGGTGGTGTTATCCATGCAAACCAGCCATCCCTTGACAGAGGGCAAGAAGGCCTTCAACACCAAGTGGATCACCCGCAATTCCAGCAAACTGATGTGAAGGCAGGACTCCACCAGAGCCCTCTGTTCTCCACCTCTCCCAGATGACATACTCAACCTAGTAGCGATGCATCAGCCACCATCATAAACTACGGATGGGAAAGGGGTCTGCCGCTAGTCAAACTGCGGTTGGAGCAGCCACCATAGCAGGTTTTTGCAGTCTTTGACGACACCTGGATGGAATCAAAGGCTCTTTTTGTACTGGTCCACTGAGATTTCAGGTCCCACTGCAAAGCTCACATATGCCACCTGGCATTGTCAGAAGCTAGGATGCAAGAGGCAAGTAGGTCAAAAAGCATCAGAGGCATCCTCAGTGAGACCCATGACAGAGGCTGAAACATGGGGATCATAGCCCAAATGTTCTGGACTCAATGACCAAGAGGAAAGCTAGCAAGTGCACCGTATCAAGGATGGCTCTGATGAAGGGGAGCCTCTGCGGAGGAGTCAGGTGCAACTTTGTCAGGTTGATCGAGAACCCCAATGATTTTAAGAGGTTTGCAGCAGTCTGGAGTTTGGCAATGACTAACTGGCTGTTAAAGGCGGGTTCCCATACTCGTTGAGTTAGGGAATGACTGGTAGCTCTGACAATTGGCAGTCCCATTTGTGAACATATGAGAGGCACTGGTGAGGTTGAAAGGTAGAACAGCAAACAAAGTACTTGTTGCCCCACTTGAACTGCAGGCAGGGTAAGAGGGAACCTGGACCAGGCTGGGCATTTTGAATTGGTTCTTGCGCAGGAAGGCCTTGAGAGGGACAAGACTTATGATAGGACAGAGGTCCCTCTCCTGCTTCAGCACAAGGACGTAGCGGGAATAGCACCCAGTCCCTACTTCCAAGGACAGTACCCTCTCCACGGCTTCTTTGCCAAAATACCCTATGCTTGCCTCTGAAGTGGTCCGATGTAGATGTCCGGTGTGGTGGGTCAAAAAGGAATGCATGGTGTAGCCCCACAAGACAATCTGTAGGACCTATTAGTCCTATGTAATGCATTGTCATCTCTGCCGGTTAGTGGCTGATCATACTGGATGGCTGCATGCTAGTAAGGATGCACTAAAGCAGCTTGGAGGTTGTGTCTGGAAGGGTGGAAAAATAGGAGTAGCGCTGCTCCTGGTGGCCATGTCTTCATGTGATAAGCCCATGACTCGGACCTTGAAAGGGGTGAAAAGCCTGCTGTGTGGACAGTAGAGCTTGGCGTTGCCGATACGCCAAGCCAGACATATCCTTGAAAAGGACAAAATCAATCAGGTTTCTTGTAGAGCACTTCTACTCGCCCATTAGGGTCTCAAGGTGCTGCAAGGAGAGGAGGGGTGGGGGGGTGGGGAGGGGTCAGAGTCTGGTGGCCAGCAATGTGCCAGTGACTGCTTCATTGTAGGGCAAAACATTTCTGGTTAGTGCCTTGTCAGGCTGTAGGACCATGGTCAGTACATTTGTTTTTCCTGCCATAGTGGGAAGGTGGAGGTGAAGGACCCCTAACAGCCCCTCCAGATCTCTCTAGCTAAAAGTGCTTTCCTCTGTTGCGGACCTGGGAAGGGGGTGGGACCAGTATCGTGAGGTGGAATCCTGTCCAAGTCAGAAGGATTCAGCAGAGGCTGTGGCACATCAAGATCTGAATGTGGCCTTGGTGAAGATGACGCCGGCTTGGAGTCAAACACCACAACTGAGAGACACATTGGTGCTGGAAGCACTGGTGCACATTTCAGCAAAGGTCCCAACACCAGTACAGAACCCATCAGGTTCAAGGCACCTAGACAGCATCATGGGCAAACCCACTGGCAATAACCCACTTGGAGTTCCTGCAGATCCTAAGGTCCAAAGGAGCACCAGAGGGAGCCGGAAAGATGCACAGCATGGCATCTAGAAAGGCTCAACCTACTTAGACGTCGCACACGGACCCAGGAACTAGGGGCACATCGGTACCATGGATGGATTCAGCTTCTTGGGAAGAGTGATACCTGGAGGCATGATGATGCCCTTGAGAATTCTCTTGAGCATGAGAGTTTAGCGTAGGGGATGAGGTTGGAGGGAGGCGGAAGGAGTAGAGCCCCGGTTGAGGGGAAGATCTGCCTTAGGAGCAGGTCATCGCTTTCAAATTAGACCTGGAGCGAGACCGGCACACAGCCATCTGATGTTTCACTATGTAGCGCTTCGCCTCACGTTCTGAGATGGCCTTAGGGTTCAAATGGGCCAGCCGCCACAAGCCTTGGTGACGTGTGAAAAACACAATCCCCAGATGCACATCTCTTGGGGAATCTGTCAAAGACACCTGCTTACAATAGTCCGTACAAGGCCCTGTAGTTTTGGGGTGACATTCCTAGCACATTGAAACAGTTTTGGAAGAAAATCTCTTCACAGATTTAAAAAGGAACAAGTGGAGCACAGGATTTGCATCTGAAGGCACAGGGGAAAAGGAACAGATGTTGCATGGGTGGTGCTTATATGCGACTCCGTTCATCTGTTCTGGAGCGGAACAGCATCAACGTGGAGTGCACAGCGCCAACCAGCAAGCATATGTTTCCAGATGCAGTCTGGCACGCACCTATGGAAATTCACAAGGTGCAGATTTTGCAGTTAGAGGGATCCACCAGGGAAAAAGGCAGTTTTAGCACCATCTCTTCACTTGGGCATGCCAGAGGGCTTCTATTCATTACCAGGGCCCTCAGACAGTCCGGCCCCAGCCACAGGAGGGAGGGACGCAAGGTTGAATAGAAGCAGCTTTCCAGCAGCTGAACACTGAAGATAAAACCTTTGACCAGGACACCGACTTGGTGTTGTCAATCTCTGCTCCATCACAGTCAGCCTGAAATTGCGTCTAGCTACCAATCGACTGCGAACTGTTTTCCCATAGTGTTTAACTTTCCTTTTACCTTATAACCGTAAAAATGAACATTTCAGGCTCCCCTTAATTCATTTTGACGATCTTGGTGTCTTTTGCGCATAACATTTTTCTCCATTTTATAAATTGGTGTGGAAGTTGTATTATGCTGTGCTTTTTTACTTTAGGATTGTTGGTACCGATTGAACTTAGGACACACTTCTCTGAGAGTGCCTGCTGCTTGTGCCAGAGCTACCAGGGTTTGAGCAAAGATTGCCTCAAAACTAAGTTGCGACCTAAATAGAGAGGGTTTATTCAGTTAAGGGTGATCCCTCCCAAACATTAACCCCATTTCTGACACCATCGGACTCTAGGTGTCCTCATTTGCAATATGCACCATTTATGATTCTTCCCAGCACATAAAATTAACAATGGAAATTTTTGGGTCAGTTTCCAGTTGGGAGTCTACGAGTATTGCAGTTGCTTTAATATGTTCAAGTATTTTACAATTACTCAAATCTACAAATTCGAGATGTGTCTTAACACAAAGGAATAAATGTGCAGAACAAATTCCACAACCACAGGGTGGAGGCAATAGCACTGGAAAATTATCAGGTTAAAGTAAATCTAACATCTTGTGTTGTAAAATGAACACTAAAATGTGAAATATTCTTAAAATACAAAAAATTCACTTTAGTTTGCGACAAATTAAACAACTTCCGAATGAGATATTAAATAATTCCTACCATAAAAACCAATTTCAAAACATAACCGACATTAAAAGTTGTTGATTAGCAAAGGTAGAATATAATCCAAAGATGGGTTAGATCCCAAGATTGTTTTTTAAAGTAAGTTGCATAGCCTGTGAAGGTCTTTACAGTGCCCTTTCAGCAGATACTGCACGCGCCATACCCAATAAGAGAGTAGGTGAGGAGGTTTCACTTAAAGTTATCAGTGGAGTGGACAAGCTATGGACGTTGACTGCGAGGCTGTTTCTATTATATGTACCGAGTGGTTCAGTACTGCAATTGCTACTCAAACGATTATACCACTACTATGCACGGGCAATGGCTGTACACCTGTGTGTTTTTGTTAAAACCCTTAAAGTTCATTTTAAAAAGTTATCGGTGGAGTGTTTTTGTAAAGTAAGATTGTGTCAAGCTGTCAGGTGTTGGAATATTCTTAGTTAATTCTCTTCATTTACTTTCTCAGGAAAGGAGGAAAACGATTTGAAAAAATATATACACTTTGGAATGAGATAATTTTCCCTTTGGTGAAACTGTCAGTTAAAAACTAATATTTTAAACTAAAAAAAAAAAAAAAAAAAAAACACTACAAAAACCCTGAAATTCACCAGTCCTAATTAACTCTAGCCCTCACTAGGCGCAGTGATGTCAATGTCATTTGACTTGTCATCAATAATGTCATAGAACTTGTCATGAGTGTTGTAATCTAGGAGGTCATAAGCAGTGCTTGGTGAGGGTGAAAGTTAGAATTAAATTGAAATTCACCAGGGGCGCTAGGTGGCGCAAGACAAAGATGGACGTGCATCAGTAAGGCTCCAGCCAGACCGGGCGGAAAAATATCCTTAACCCCCATCCTACATTGATTAAAAAACCCTGCACACGTCCCAACGAGGAGCGGAACGACAGCTGATACCAGCGACCCTAAAAACCTGCTGTAAGGCCAAGCAGCGCCGGAGGAAAAGGCTGTTGGAATCCGGAGCGGGAAGCGGTGACGACGAACTGGAGAGGGGAGACAGCCGCCGCGGATAGGCAAGACCGGTGACGACTGGGCCCTTCATGAGCTGCCGAAGAGGAGAGGGGAAGAATCGGGCAGCTGCTGGTGAGCAGCCGGAACGTATACTATAGGCCGCTGAGATAACGGCGGGGAGCTGGGGCGGATGCGACACAGCACCAACGTAAGGCACTAAACAGGAGGAGTGGAGGGATCGAGCTCCGGCGTTCGTGAAGCGCAGCTCCCCGCACTTGCGGCGCAGACGAGTGACGAAGCACCGGTAAGGCATGCATGCGGCAGTCTGCAGGGGGGAGCAGTGAATATCCTTAGGGCAGGCTGATGGGGAAAGAAACGTGAGCGCCCATACGAGTGGACACCGCTGCATACCCCATCACTGCCCTTGAGACGAAGAAGGGCCGCCATTTTAGGCACAACGTGAAGCTGCAGAGACGAGACGGCTCGCTGCCGCGATAGGCCCCCCCCCCTGCTCCGGAATATCTCCAAACTGGAGTTCGAGGCCAAGGAGTGCCTGGTAGTAGGTACTGACCCTGGGGAAAACTGGCGTGGGAAAGACGAGCCAGGACGTGTGGAGACATTGCCGCTACCTGCGTAATTGGGCAGCCATTTTGATAGAGCAGGGCCGTCCGGCTCCAACATCGGTGCACAAGGCCTAGGAGGGGGGCAGCCAAGAGGCCTACAAAACGGCTGTGCACGCGGCGACTTTAGCTCACCGGAACACTGTCCCCCACCCATAAAGCGGCACCTGTAGCCCCGCAAGAGGGAGAGAACTTTGATAAGGAATGCTCTGCATTGGGGCCTGAACCGCAAAGACGCACCCAGTAGAACCCAACGAAAGTATTAGCCCGAAGACTTATACTACCAGCTGAAGTGCGCGAACTATTAGAGACCCAATGTGCATGACTCCAGAGCTTAAGCCTGCACACTACAATAGAGCACACCAGATTGGAAATCCTCATCAGGTACAGAGCCCACACGGGACAGGCACTGGCAAAAGCTAGAGGTGGGCAATTACACAATAGAAGTCGGTGGCCGAATATAACCCTGCATCCTGCCCAAAAGCAACACAGACCAGCTAATATGGGGCGCATCGATGCTAAACAAGCGAAATTATCATTTCACTCCCGCAGGCCACCCTGCTCCCAATCAGCGGAGCAGACGGACTCGGCCGCAGCAGACCGCCAAGAGGACTGGAAAACGCTGCTCCTAAGCATGAAACCGAGCCTAACATCCATTGATGCGAAAATGGATACCATGAATGCCAGGATGGACTCTGGTAAATAAATTGGAGCAGCACGACCAGAGGATCAAAGAAGTCGAAACAAGGGTGTCGGAGTTAGAAGACGGAGCGGTGGCGAATAGAGAGCATGTACTCCAAATGGATAAATTGCTTAAAATAATTGCGGATAAAAACGAGGATTTGGAGGCCCGCTCCAGAAGAAATAACGTCTGAGTGCTTGGCCTAGCGGAATCAACCAACACAGGCCGAATGGAGGACTTCATGGAGAAGCTGGTCATAGAACTCTTTGGGAGGGACTCCTTTTCAGCACATTTGACGGTGGAACGGGCCCACAGATCGCTAGCCGCACGCCCACCACCAGGAGCACCGCCGCGACCAGTAATAATGCGCTTTTTAAACTACCGTGATAGGGACGCGGTACTACGACTGGCCCGAGAGAAGCAACAAATACGCTATGAGAATGCCACTCTGGCGTTCTTTCCCGATTTTACTCAGGCCGTTCAGGAGGCACGACGCAAATTCGCAGCAGTGAAAAAAAAGCTCCAGACACAGAACATACCATACGCCATGATGTATCCTGCAAAACTGAGGATAACCCATAGCGGGAAACAACACTTTTTCACAAACCCCCAACAGGCAGAGAACTATCTCCGTCAGTCCCGCAGAGCGGCATCCACTGAGGCGGAAACGCGAAGACGCTCCAGATCCCAGTCTCCGATGTAGAACTTAGAGTGAAAAGATTGAACCCAGTTGCTGTTCAAATGACTGATATGGCCGATCGACTATATATGAACTACTCCAAGATGGTGACGTATTATAATGGATAATGTGTGTGTAATCAGTTCCGCCCGGACACTCGCCTCCGTCCCACTAAAGCGGTCTGCCTGCTTGGGTAAGGCAGCGGGTGGGTGAAATAGGAGGAGGAGAGTGGGCATGTTGTGGGCCCCTAGTGATCCCCGCACGAGGGCGAGCCCCTTATTTTCCTCTACTGAGGGTTGGTAGTTTATTGAATCTGTATTTTGTTGGGGGGAGGGTACATATGCTGGGCAAGTTGGGGACGCCAAAGTGGGAGGGGGAAGGGGGACCTCATGGGAAGTTACTGTTTTATGCACAGTTGATTAATGAAAATGGCATATGTGTACAAGCATACACAGAGGGAATGGCTGACACCACGAGAGACACAAACAAACTTAATATATTGTCTTGGAACGTACGGGGACTGAATAACCCACGGAAAAAAAGGCAGGTTCTAGGTTACCTAGATAGACATCACATCGGGGTGGCCCTACTGCAGGAAACCCATTTAGACCCCAGAGTTACTCCCCAATTTGCGACGAAATGGGCATCTTACCGTTGTTTTTCATCGTACTCGGGGGTATTCTAGAGGAGTGGCCATCCTTATCAGATGAGGGGTGCAATTTGTAATGGGGGGCTCGGACACTGACCCTGCTGGGAGATATTGCTTGATCTGGGGGAAATTGAACTCGCATGATGTAACCTTAGCCAACTATTACGGCCCCAACACTGACTATACACATGCCCTGCTACTAGTATGGAGTAAAATTCAAGAGTTAGGCACTACATATGTCATCTGGGGGGGATTTTAATACAGTAGTGAATCCACAATTGGATCGCTCTCGGGCCTCCCCCACACACTACACTACTATGCAACGGACACTGAAAGACGTGATAGACTAACTACCTACTAGATACATGGAGGTATAAACACCCCGTGATGCAGGAGGGGACGCACTACTCTGCAGTACACTCGTCATGGGCCAGATTAGACGGTTAGTCTCTGTGGGGATGGCACACTGGCTGGAAAAAGTGATCCACCTTGCCCGTACATACTCTGACCACTCGCCTGTTGTAGCTACCCTCCAGGCCCCAGTTACCCAATCTCCCTATGTTAACTGGCGACTCAACCCCTTGCAGCTACAAGACTCAGTCTTCAAAGCCGAAGTAGAGCAGGAAATTCAAGATTTTTTTGAGCGCAATGTAAACTCTGTATCGAGCTTAACAGTATGGGAGGCATTCAAGGTCACTGTCAGGGGCTGGTGCATCTCTAAGGGAGGAGGCATTCTTAAAGAACTGCGCAGGGACCTACAGAAATTAGAAGGGGACATGAAGGCCCTTGAGAGGCACCTCTCATCTGGCACAGATGACGGGGCAATAAGAGCTGAACTGCGTAACAAAATGACAGAATATAAGATCACAGCGGACCGGGAATGTAGATTCCGAGGGAAGCCCCATATGGCGCGAGTATATGGAGAAGGGGACAGACCAGGGAAGGCCTTGGCGAATGCAGTACGACCTCCTAAATTCGCTAACTATATTACGGAAATACAGGATGAGCAGGGCAAAACGCATAGGAATTTACCTGATCAACTACATACGTTTGTAGAATACTACAAACAGTTATACACCTCCCACAGGGGTCCCCCATTGGATTTGCAGCAATACTTTGAGGACACGGCCCTGGTGTGGTTAGGGGATACCCAACGTGAATTCTTGAGTCTGGACCTGGAGGTGGACGAGATCACAGACGCAATAATGCACATGCAATCGGGACGGGCGCCGGGATCGGATGGGCTGCCGATGGAATTCTATAAAACATACGTGCAGATACTGGCTCCCATGTTAAAAGCAGTTTTCTATGAAGCTCTAGAGGAGGGTAGGCTGCCCACAACCATGCGAGAGGCTCAGATAACCTCCTTACTCAAACCCGGCAAATCCCCGACAAGCTGTGAATCCTACCGTCCCCTATCTTTGCTCAACTGTGATACCAAAATCCTGGCAAAAGTTCTGGCTACTCGGCTCAACCTCCTGATGGAGCGACTAGTATTGCCAGATCAGGCGGGTTTTGTCCCCAACCGGGGGCTTCATCCCACAATCTCAGGACATTACTGGCGGTACTGCAAGACATAGACCCTAACTGTTCGGCGGCTGTATTCCTAGACGCCACCAAGGCGTTTGATTCAGTGGAGTGGGATTATCTGATAGGAACCCTGGGTCACATGGGAATGGCGCCCACTTTTCTGAACTGGGTACAATTACTATATAGACAACCACGGGCCACAGTGTTATTAAATGGGGACAGATCTGCCAAATTCTCCATCTCTAGAGGAACCAGGCAAGGCTGCCCGCTGTCTCCAATCTTATTTGCCTTGGCAATTGAACCCTTGGCAGCGCAACTGCGACAACACCATAAAAACAGTGCCCTGGTTTACCCGTCTAGACAGCTGCTCATCTCCCTATACGCGGATGACTTGACACTATATATAAAAAAACCTCAGGATAATCTCAATCCTGTCCTGCGCGAGATCACTAAATTCGGGGCCATCTCCGGAATACAAATAAATTGGAATAAGTCTGCGGTATTCCCATTAACGGATAAGACTACCCAGCACCTGCTAGACTACCCATTGGTCTGGGAGACAGACGACTTTAAATATTTAGGAATACATATCGCTCGGGACAAAGAGGTATTAATGCGCACAAACTATGGAAAGGCCATTGATAAAATGACGGATAACATTTCCAAATGGATAAGATTACCCCTGTCAATGGCAGGACGAATATCACTAATCAAGATGACAATATTGCCAAAGTTTTTATACCTATTTACTAATATACCGTATCACCCAGGCAGATTTTTCTTCAACACACTTAGGACGCAGCTAGTTCGACTCATGGGGGGGGCGGGGGGGAAAACAGGCACGGCTCAACCTAGCCACACTGATGCTACCATACCATCAGGGAGGCTATGATGTTCCTAATTTCGAGCAATACTACTATTGTGCACAGGCGCACTTTGCTGTCTACTGGTTCCACCCACCTCCTTATATGCCGCACCTGGCAGTGGAGGATGGGTATATGGCTCTGACAACTCCGGAGGGATACATATTTACGCCAATGAAAGAACGGGGGCGGGATCCATCTACAGTGGACTGTACCGTTGCTGCATGGAGATGGATGGCACGCAGAATGGAAACGCCACTGATGTATTCACCTAATATGACACTGGTGAATACCCCATTGCTACAGGTTACATGTGAGGGAATATGTCGTAGACTGTTGGGCAAGTTACACTACAACATTTGGGGGGACCTCTTTATTGGAGGACAATTCCGAACTAAGGAACAATTTTTCGGGGACTACACGAACACACATATGGATGTGTTCATGTACACCCGACTCCAGCAAAGCATGAAAGCCATAACCCCTGCATTTCCATATGAGCCAGACACATTTGCGCCCCTACACACATTACTGCAGGCGGAGGCACCTAGACAGGTCATATCCCTGCTGTATAAGCAGGTGCGGAGTGGCACTTCCTCCCAACCCTTAAGGGCCAGAGTAGAATGGGATAAGGATTTAGAAACCCCCCCTAACGGACGAACAGTGGGAAAAATGCTGCATGCAGACAGAGGCAGTGACTGGAAGCAATAGGTTACGCCTAATTCACTTCAAGTTCCTACATAGACTATACCATACACCGGTCAAACTGCACAAATTTCGCTTGAGGGATAATGACAGATGTGAGCGATGTGGGGGGGGAGGGGGCGGACTTTATGCACCTGGCATGGCAATGCCCACAGGTGGCGAAATATTGGGAAGACATATTCGCGGGTATGTCCGCCATGATAGGAGTACAGATCACTCCATCCCCATTAATAGCTCTCCTGGGTTTGAATACAACTATAGCAACAGTCCACAAAAAGTATTTAGCAATGGGCATACTACTAGCAAAGCGCCAGGTGGCGTGCAGGTGGGGAAGGGGCCGTGCGCCCAAATTCAAGGACTGGGCGAGTGACCTCACCACTTGGCAGGAACAGCTCCACAATTATGCAGACCTCCTGCCCATAAGGTCCAGACCTAAAGATATGTGGGAGCCACTAACTACCTACTTGTTAGCGCAGACGGCAGACAATGAGGGTGAACAGGAGGAAAGGGAGGAAACAAGGGAGGGAGGAACGAATTGCAGGTCGGAGGAGCAAGTCGAAAATGGTGCAACACCTTAAAGCAGGGCGGATAGAGCTAAGTAACCTGATTGATATATTGGAGAGGCCACAGAAGGTTGCAGTGTATAAAGCAAATGAGGGCAGAATGTAAAGTTAGGACTGTATAAGTGATACTGCCGACTTATGTGATTTTAATACCTTGTTCTAAGATAATAGAAGATGCTACAAGGTGTCATTGGATGAACACGCCAAGGTACATGGGAGGGAGCGGGTGCTAGAGGGGAAGGGGGAGCAGAGGGAGGGATTGCTAGTTATGTATGTTGAGAACGTCACGCCTTGGGAGTAACATCAGAGACAGTACCAAATGCGCACTAATGTACATACACTCTGTGATGCTGTACTATGCCAAATGTCAATAAAGGTTTTTGAAAAAAAAAAAAAATTGAAATTCACCAGTTGTAGTTAAATCAAGTAATTTAAAGTTAAAAATGTTACGGTTTAACGGACATCTTCACCCAACTATAAACCTTAACATTTGGTTTTTTTAGTGAATTTCTAGGTTTTTTTTCAAGGTAAAGTATGATTATTTTTCTATACTGACCTGTGCAAACCAAGTAGAATCTATCCTGTGGTCCTCATCCCACACCCTGGTAATGGCAACCCTCCCACCAACAAGACACCAACCTCCTCCCCTTTTTAGGCAGCACGCATGCGGTGCTCTAGGAGGGCCTTTAGCCATCGGTCTTCACTTTTGAAGCACTGCACTCGTGCTTGTGGCGGCATCCACCTTGCGGGACCGAGCAGCGGCGCGGCCACGTTAATTACAAACATATGGCCGCTGCTCGCTCCCGCAAGGTGGATGCCGCCACAAGCACGAGTGCAGTGCTTGAAAAGTGAAGATCGCGGATCGCGATGCTGCTTGCGTGTGGCATCACTTGTTCTTTTTGCCTTGTAGTTTGAGTACAAGGCACTCTACACTCCGTGTTGAGCGACCCACCCCCGCGCTCCGCCCGCTGTGTGTTGTTGCTGCTCCCTCCTCCTTCATGTTGCTACTCCCCGCACCCCATCCCGATCATTCTGTTTTCTTGTGTTTTGATGTGGATTTTACGTTTTTATTCCCCATCTATTATCCTATTAATAGTATTTTACATGCCTCTCTGCTTTTTGTGACTCTCCTATTAATACTTATTTATTTGCTGACATAGTAGAGCACCAAGAAAAAAATAAATGTCTTTTATGTCCCTTTGCCTATGCCTTAATATTAAGGTTTTTTTTTTATGTAGTTTAAACCGATCCAGGTTCAATGCAGCATCCACGCTTCCTGAGTCCACAGCTTGGCGGAAGAGGTTTCTCATTACGGTACAGCGCACTCTACATAATGCATCTACAATTGCCAGTTGCCATGTATCGGGGAAAATAATTCAGGTAAAAAAAGATCTTAAGCAAACCATAAAACCTCTGGTGGGCGGACAAATCAGAACTTAACAAAATGGTAGACCATTCTGTGGCGTTCGGCCAGAACAGAACCACAAATCCCACCCCACCTCTCCATGGAGACGGAGTCACCAACATGCAAAGGTTAGGAAAAGTAACATGACAAGTTTGGTTAACATGAAGTGACAACTTGAGACCTTTGAACTCCATTGAAACCCCAGAAAGTGGTGAAGAACAGACTCTGGTGAAATCATTGGAAGAGATATAATGTGGGTTTAGAAAGAGCATCTGGTGAGCATTTGTTCAATTTAGACATATTTCCTGAAGATTAACAACAATGTGCATTGTGTGCGCTGATGGTTTTTTTTGGTATAGAACATTTTAGTTATGACCACTTGCTTTTACTGCATATGGTCCTGGTTACTATATTATGTCGTCTCTGGTAAAATAGTGCGTATGAAGTAGAAGCAAAATACAATGTGAAAGGACGCTTTGCAAAACTGGTATTTAAGGAAGTCTTTCCCATAGCTCTCCAAAATTTTTTCTATTTTACTCTGTTCAAGACCTTTTTTTCCCCCCCAATTCAAACGCGTTTCCCCGGCTCAGCGAGGCGTCCAAAAGGTTGTGCCACATGCCTCTTTGAATATGGACTTTTTTGATCATCAATTCAGCAACTTGTAAACAACTTTACATTTCATGTGTTGTGGGTTTTTTTTTTTTTTTTTTAATCGGCAGTACGACAATTGCCGGTTAAGATTTACGGGGCGGGCGTGAACGAGCATCGTTTCGATTCCCTTTCCCAATGAGGTGCCGCAACATGACCCCCACGCTTCCTTTGCTCTTTCCCCCTTGATCATCGCGGCACCGGCGGCGTAGCCGCAGCTTTTTTTTGTTTTGCTCTCCTCTTTCTTTAAAACTGCTCTGTTACTACTTTGATAACACCTCAAATCTCACTTTATATACTGTAAGCTATAAAGCTTTTCGGGCGGGGTTGAAACAAAAATGGAGTACGAAAAGTACAATGGCAGCTGTTCTGTGGGGTACACTTGGGCAGGTACGGGATAAGTAAGTGCATGGCGGGCAGGATGTGCAGAGTAACCGGACGTGCCTCCACGCCTAGGCAGAAAGGGTGAGAGCTGAGGTGTGGCCCAGCCCCGCAGTGCTCCGACTCACTGCATGCTCGGTGGGGCTGCCCGCTTTGTGCTGTTGTCAGGACAGCCTTGGTCAGTGGCCCGGGACAGACTCGTAAAATGCCCACGTCGCGGCCGCCAGTGACTTCATTGCTCCAGCCTGCCATTTGTTAGTTTATCGTGCAGTGTCAAAGCACTTTCTACATTATTTGAAGACATCGGTTTTGTGGCAAAATTACATTGAAAACAAGGGGGCTTATTTACAAGCCCCTGCGCGGCCGGTACATCACTTTCTCACATAATAAAAGTGACGCGCCGGCAGCGCAAGGGGCTTGTAAATATGCCCCAGGGTTTTGAAAATAAAAATCCTTGAGAAAAAGTGCAAAAATGCGCTTGCATTAAACAGATATTCACCAAATATTGCAATGGCATCTTACACATAGGCTTCTAGTGCCAAGGGAGGCATTGAAGTGAGAAGTTCTTTCTCTGTGGGGGCAGCTGCCCTCAAACATGCATCTTCAAGGCAGTCTCGCTCCATCAAGGGAACGCATCTGTCTCAACACACAAGTTGTCTATATTTAGTCAATAGTGATGGTTTTTATTTGTCCGATTGTTTAACTTTAAGACTTCTAAATGTGTACATTTGATCACCAGCTGCTTTGAGTTTTTGTTTTCCTCCTCATACTCGTAAGTGTCCATTCCAGCGGTGGAAACATAAAAGGCAATAGGATTCTCCTTTTGCATTTAGAGGTATAACTTGTAATTGCACAAAAAGGAGATTTAACTTTTATCATGCCCTCTCTCTATATACCAACTGGAATTAAATACCAATTTGAGTGAGTAGAGCTGCCTTTGTTTGTTTGTCGGTTAGTGATATTAATAAACATTTGTGGAGTAGTAAGAGTAGGTTGGCTCTTCTGTATGGCCATCTTGCAGGCCAGCTAAGGTTAGATGCTCTTTGTAGGCTCCATTCATCTGTCATGGCATCATTGCTTTCAAGCCGATGGCTGACTGCCCGCCATGATACTTTTGCAGGTGATAGCGTGCTTTACAATTACACAATAATCTTGCATCAAACACTCAAGGCTCCGCTTTCTCCTTCAATCTGGAGTTGTGCAATGGTATGTGGTAGAACAAAATAGTGCACTTAGCGCTGTAGATTCCTATCCAGGAACCTCTAGGGACAGCCTGTGGTGGTGCACCATTTCTCACCCTGCGATGACACTGGCTGATAATGAGTTGCATGACTAAACACTTATAAGGTCCCAAAGGCGAGACCTATTGGCTATGCCAATGCTTGTTAAAACAAGCATTCGCAATGCAATAGGTCTCGCATTACTGAACGTTTGAGCTATTGGCGTTGCATTATTATTTGCAACACAAATAGGGCAAACTTTCAGTAACGCGAAACCGATTGCATAACAAATGCATGTTCAATTGGCGAAAAGAAAATAGAAATCCCCCTGTGTACAATCTCCAAACTCACATGAAAGGACAGCGCGGTGTGCAATATAAAATAAGCATCACACTAGAGCCCCACACTAGAGTCCTTCACCCAGAAGAACCTCCGGCTTTTCTTAACCGATTCCGTGTCAACTGTAAAATGGGGGTTACATTTCCCGAGCAAGACAAAAGGGAGCGTCCTGCCAATTGGACATCTAAAACTGCTGAGCCACGGAGTAGCCGGAAGCGGAATGGGGAAAGCAAATGGATTGGGAGGAGCCAAGCAGCGCCGGGAGGAAGGTGATGGGCAGGACGGGGGCTGGTGCACTCCAATAGAGTTCTAGGAACAAAGTAATAAGTAATAAGCATCACAGTACTGGAGAAGATGTGGCGCAGTGGCCAGAGCTGCTGACTTGAGAGTTTGGGTTCCTGGTTCGAGACTCCGCCGGTCAACGCCCTGCAATACTGCGCAGAGGTAGGGTTGTCTTCATCTTTGGTCAACAGGATATAATCTACTATGTATAAAGTATTTGTGCTGCAGCGTGATACGAAGCCAGGCTGGCAGGGGTGCAGGAAATGATTAGCATTCATGTGCTGTTGGAGTTGAACAGTGTCTTTGCAGTAGGGCAGGGTGGAGGTCTCAAAGCTGGTGTAATCTTCAGTAGGTGTCATGGGACTGCCTGAAGTAAGTGTCCTTGAGTTTAGTTTGGAACGTTTTGCATAGGTAGTTTGAGGGGTGGGGCATGGCAGTAAAAGGATTTTGGCAGAGCAGCAGAGTATAAATATTTAATTCTAAGGAAGCCGATTAAGTGTGCTTGGTTTGTATGTGGATTGTGCTAGTTGTTGTCCTGTCTGGAGTGGTGTTGCACAGTTTCGAAGAGGGTTATCTGGGGCTTAGGTAAGCTTTTGCTTTATGGGATACAGGGGATGTATTGCCACATTACCTTGAACTGGTGGCTAGAGGTGCCAATCATTGCATTTATTTACAGTTCCAGTCACTGGTCTGTGGTTCGCAGATGCCCAAACCTTCACCTTTATTTTGACGTAATGTCTCAATAATATTCTTTAAATTAGGGTGGCTGTATAAACAAGTGGGATGACTAGCCACGATGTTTTATTGGCCATTTAATTTTACATCAACAATAAGGGCTCTGAAATGTGACATTTTACTGTGTTCTAAACCTACTGTGACATCATTCTGCAGATGCCACCTTCAAAGTTTTGAGGCTCCTTGCCAGCGATCATTGTATATCATCCACCTTTTTGTGTTGACCTGGCCTAAAAATAAATATGGAAGGTGGATCAGAGGCAGTCTGTGCCCCTGATAATTTCTAAAGTCTTTCCCTGCTTGGGCACTCAAGGCCCCATGTTGAGGTTGAAGCTTGTACAGTGGTCTCTGGATGTTCTTTTCAATTTGGAGGTACTGAGACTGTGTTATGTCGGTCTGAGGCTGCAGTTTGTCCACTGTATGAAACTGAAGGACTGACATGTTGGTCATGAAGTGTGCTCATCCTTTGTTATGCATGGTCTATGGGGGTCTTCCGGGCTACTTTTGGTATCCTTGGTAGAGGACTGCAATCCCAATAGCGAGGTGCTTACTTTTCCCAGCACTGTAATGCCTCCTTCACTTCGCCCTTTGTTTCTAGCTTTCCTTGTTAGGACAGGTCTGGATTAGAGGGACCGCCTGTGATTTGCTGTTTGCATAGCTGCAATTTCCCGAACTATTTGCTCTAGTTTGTGCCAATATCTCATATACTGAGGACATTGCCAATGCTGGTTTCATAAAGCCAACAAAAAGGCCAAGTAAGTAGGTCTCACCCTTTTGAACGAATGGCTTTGCCAATACTATGGGTCAGTGTTGCACAGCATCAGCAAAAAAAGTGTGATGACATGAATGCACACATGCTGGAGTAAGTCATGACATTGGTGTGGCGGCATCATTCCGTCTCCGTGTGCATGTGTGATGACCTATGCAAATGAATCAGTCACCATTCGCGCATCAAAAGAATGAAGCGCGCGCTATTTTACTTATTATTTTATGTACAATTACAAGATGGCAGACTGCACTGGAGGCAGTTTACTCTGCAAAACTGCTTTATGAAAAAAAGAGCAGCCCGGCGGTAAATGGTAACTGCTGGGCCCCAGAAACGGTGGAGAAAAAGGTCTTCAGGATGGGAGCGGAGCAATGGTAGAGCCAGTTGGAAGTGATTGGGTGCAACGGAAATGGGCTGGGGTAGCATGGGAGGAACCCGATGTGAGGGCAATGGGTAGAAAAAAAAAAGGGCCTGGAGACCAAAATGGGCAAGCTGGTCTACGCGGAGGAGGGAGCAACATGAATGCGCTGGAGGGAGCAGTACTTGAGGGGTGGAAGCAATATACAAAAACAAGCATTTGCAATGCAATCAGTCTCGCCTTTGGGACCTTATATGCATTTAGCTATGCAGCACATTAGCCTGGGTGCTGAAACATCTACTGTTCTTTAACATGGAGGGAAAGTAAGCACCAAACCGTGTGACACACCAGGTATGGGAACACATGGAGAGAAATAATGCCCTTCAGCGGGAAATGGTATAGTCAAAAGCTCTGTTTTTAATATAAAATCAGGGCCTTCGGTGGTCATCACCGAAAATACAAGATTTGAAAAATATATTGTCTACGGGTGCTCGTGGAAGACCATTTTATGGACTGGAATCTAGAGAATGCTAAAGTGATTCTGGTATTTTACTGACCTCTGCTGGTCGCTTTCTATCAAGAAAGTTGAATAGAGGCAGTTGCCAGTAAAATTAAAAAAAGAAAGTCCCTCAGCAGAAAGCAATTCTGGTATTTTACTGACCTCTGCTGGTCATTTTCCATCAAGACAGTTGAATAGAGGCAGTTGCCAGTAAAATTAAAAAAAGAAAGTCCCTCAGCAGAAAGCAATTCTGGTATTTTACTGACCTCTGCTGGTCATTTTCCATCAAGACAGTTAAATAGAGGCAGTTGAACAGAAAAAAAGTCCCTACGTGGAAGCAGACTAGTCCTAGGGCTGATCTCCAGAGCCCACAAAGTACATAACACATAAGTATATACTAAAGTATATAAGTATATACTAAAGTATATACAAGAGGTCTCGAATGCTCGACCTAAAAGAGCAAGAAGGCAAATGAACTGTTATGGAGTGCTTAAAGGAAAAAAGTAGTCCTGTGAATAAGAAGTGAAAGGATACAAGTCCTCCAATGAAAAGAATGGGAAGGTGGGAGGTTTGAGTGGCTGGCGGTTGAGATGATTGAGTGCACAAGCGAAGAGAGTGGTGTGTGAGGGGAGCAAAGAGTGGATTCTGGAAGGAGAGAGGGCCATGAGAAAGAAACATAGCAAGGCAAACGGGGAGAAGCCATCAGTAATGGACCAAATGGCCACTAGTTCTATGGAACACCGTCATACAGTTCAGTGCAAGCACTTGGATAAAGGTGAAAGGATACATCCAAACAGGCAGTGGGTGAAGGATGAATATTCCATTAGATTGAGCCTGAAAAGTCTCAAACCAATGGCTGAAAGATTTTGTTTGGAGAAATCCTGTTTGAAAGTGACTGCCCCAAATCCAGCTCTGTATTGTAAGCAGTAGGTCTGTTGGACAGCTGCACTGACAAAATCCAGGCATTGGAACGGGCTGAAAAATACCCTTGTACGTAATCTTGCATTTGTGCCTTGATCTAAATGGCCCCTGTTATCGACCAACTAAAGAGCGCATAATGTGCCAGTGGCATTAAAATACTTTTGTGGCATCAAGTCCATCTGCATGCTGGCTTCCAAACTCCTTTTTAGGTACCTAGGGCAACATGTGGGTCTTGTTTTTTGGTTACTTGCTCTAGTTCCTGCTAAGTGGTCAGTTTGGCTGCTGCAAGGTACCTGAATATTTGATCACGTGTAGTCATTCTGGCTGTGCAAACTGCGGCTAGTTAATGGCTTTTTCGGACCGCACATAAAATAAAGGTAGAGCCATTTCCCTTGCTTGTAGTACACATGGCACCCTTGCTGCAATACTTGGTTATGGATTTGAGGAGTAAATTTGGAGAGTCGGGAAATTCAAATAAATGGTTATTTGGGAATGGCAAGAGATTCTAATTTAATTTATTCTGGGTAGTCCGTCGAGGCCAGGGAGAGCAAGGGACAAAAATCAGTGCTTTGCTAGTCACACTCCTGCATTCTACTTCAAGCATCAATCTGCATTAATGGTATGCTTGTTCTCAGAATATATGTTTTTGCCCATTTACCACTGCTTTTGGGATTTGGCCTTGTTTTGTATGCATCATCCTAAAATCATGGTGTGTTCATAGTAGGTAGATCTTCTCATTTTAAAGATGGGGGTCTACCATATGCAGTTCGACGTGTCATCAGGGTTTAGTGAGAAAACACAAACAGCAAGTACAAAAAAATGCTTATAATAGCTGCCTTCCTGGCCTGTACCAATTACTGACGGGGGGGGGGGTGGGGGCGGAGAGAGGGTATCGCACACAAACTAATTCTAAAATTAAGCATTCACATTCTAGAAGTGCATAGAAAAATGCAAAAATCGGATGTGTAAAGTCATGACAATTGGCTAGCTACCTACCATCATTTGGGTAGCATGGCGCAAAACCTGGCTTTTCCAATGCCCTTACGTGAACAGGGATTGCTGCTTCGTGTTCGAAATAAATACGTGAACTCCCTGCGCAAGGAGCTTAAATAGGGCGAGATTCCTGATAAAAGGCCTCCAGATATTGCCCTTTCAAGTCCCATACAAACCCCGGAAGTCACAGAAAGCAGTAACCAAGCAGTAATAAGCATTTGCACTCGGGGTGACAAATGCAAAAACAACAGTTGATGGACAGAATGCAGAACAATGTCTTGGCAGTTCGGGCTGGACTGTTCCCATGAGGCACAGGGTCAAGACTGATTTGCATATGGCTGGGTTCAAACTGGAATGGCATGGTGAGCAAAAAAATGATGGATTTAGGCCCAGATCTCTGTACTGGGGTGAATGTATGACATTGTTCTGCATTCTGTCCATCAACTGTTTTTGCACAAAATTAAAAGGCATGGTTATTTGCAATGTGAATAGCACTGATTGTATACAGTAACCGCAGTATCCCCTTGTTTGTTATAACCTAAGTAAGGCTCCCAGTTTTCACTGATGTTTACAGATGTTTACAGACGCATGCGCGCGAAGGGCAGACGGTGCAACTGAACAGTTGTTCTAATGCAATATAGTGATCACCCCATATCAACACCCTCACCTTTTACTCCCGCCCCTGCGCTCCTGCTGACTTTTCTGCACTTAGACCTGTAAGGTTGTAAATGCAGTGCATATTCAGTGCAGTCTGGATCAGGTAACGGCAGCGACGCTCCGGGCTCCAGCTATGTCTGGCTCAGGAGAAGCCTTAGACCAAGGTGTTGCACTATGTGATTACACGTTTGCAGCACAACTGAAGCTGTGCGTGTGCTGCTCGGGGTGATGACATGCTCTTATAGACAAACTGAGGAGAATGGCAGAGACAACAAGGAGGTTAGCACACTGTTGGAGGCGTGGAAAGGTTAATGCTTGTCACGCGTTAGTGAATCCGGAGAACTCTCGATCCCTCGTATCTCCGATCTCATCCTGGGTGGTCCCGGAGGCTGTTTTGCCCACGTAGAGGTGGGCGAGCCAACACAATAACAAGGAGAGCCGAGGTGGAGCCGAGCCAAAGGTCTGGCTCTGATCTTAGAGCATGTGCACGAGCCAAGGCCTGATAATACGCCTTATGTAAATCACAGGACAAGCCATGTAAATTTGGATTATGCCTCTGCCGTCGGGGGAGGCCGACAGACCGTGACCTCCCCGCTGTCTCCCCCCACCTTCACCCGGGCAGCACTGCAGCCAGCCCTCGCTGAAGGCTTCTCGTAGCCCCGCGCCCTCGGAGGGGATTTCTGAGCGTGACTAATCGCGCCTGTGTGTTTTTAGCTTTCACTGCAGGCGTCAGCTGCCTCCACTCACGGCGAGAGCCGAGGGTGGAGAGAGAGAGTTGAGGAGGAGAAACCGACGTAAGAGGGAGAGCACACAGAGGCTGAGGAAAGCAGAACCAGCGAAGGGAAAGAGCACAGCGAGAAGGGGAGGGCGTTGATGTTTAGGGAGGGCAGACAAGTGACGGAGGAGACGGGAAGGAGGGTGATTCGAGAGGTGACAGAGGGGCGAGATGGGAAAGACCTGAGGCGTGAGAAATAAGAGATACGGCGGACAGGGAAGGCAGAGAGGAGATGAAGACGAGCAGAGGTGACCAGACGAACACGCACTTATCAATAGGCTAATTGGGGTAGCTTCTGAAAGTTAGTTCTGTCAGTGCTTCTTTGTTACCGCCCTGTTTACTTTTGGGACGGCCCATCCGGACTGGATCCTTTAATTCACGGCTTGTTTATATAACACGCCTCCTTTAGATAAGAAATTGCTTCACAACAACCGTGAAGCAAACGATCCAGTCCGGATGGGCCGTCCCAAAAGGAGAAAGGGCAGTAACAAAGAAGCCTCATTTTCAATCGGAGGCCACCGTTTACCATAAACGATGACGCCATCCAATAAAAATGAGGGGCGGGGCTTCGAGCCCCCTTCTGAAATCTCCTCTCTAACAATATGTCTCGCAGAGCGAGCAGCGCATGCGCGCTGCAACGCTAGGCGAGACCTAAAAAGGCAACAGCAAACTCACACGCCCAGTATTAGTCTCAAATCTGAGATGCGCATCCTTGTGTGCTGGAACTTACTGCAGTGCACTTCAGTTACATCTCGCGGTAGAGTACATAAAGCATGAATAGTAAATAAAAAAAACACATTCCACTTCTCTCAAAATAAACAAGACTAGGGAACTTTCAAACTTTTTTGACAATATTTTTGGGATGTACCATTGCTGCATCGTGATTTCGGCTTATGTTGTCACAGGGCAAATGGTCCGCCACTGGCTGTCTGTAAACAGTAAGACGTATGCAGCTGACCTATGAAGTAACCGGGGCTGCAGTCTCTCACCAGTGCAGATGTTGTGCTACTTCGCAAATTTGATAGTTAAGTGTTTCTCTTCGCAGGGCAATTAAGGTGCCCTTGGACTGAGTTTGTGAAGTGTTTCGTTTGTGTAAAATACCTTGGGGGGGGGCATAGAAAGGTGGGCGATGCAAGTAGGAGAGGGTGAAACTATTACGGCGAAAACTGCAAAGTTAGGAAAGTATGCCCTAGTAAACAAGTGAAGTATTTGCGCAAACAGGGCTCAGGATTATGACAGATGATCCAATTAAAGGTAATTACAGCTGCAGGCGGGCGAGGCAGGGACACTGGTCTCTGCCGCCAGCTCTTCATTCAGCCTTATGGCGAGGACATCAAACTTCCAGCACAGCCCTCATCTACGCCCACCTGGCTTCGTTGTGAGGTAGGCGGAACCTGCAGCCCCGTCACGGATTCTAAAGGAGAAAGAAAAACAGAGAGGGGAGACAGGACAGTGAAAACACGAGCGCTGCGCTGATAGTAAGAGCTCCTTGAAAGAGCCCATGCCTGCAGTTCTCCCCGAGACCAGAACCAGTCCACGGCCTGGGCAGCTGCAAGTAACAGGTTACATCACAACCCTCCCTCTCGTTGGCCTGGCTCTGCGCTGCTCTGCTGTGAGGCACCCAGGCCAGACTGTAGCCCGTGACTAATAGGAAGGGAGAGGAGGGAGAGCAGGGAGAGCGGTGCATGGAGGAGCCGGGAAAAGACAGGAGAATGAAAGTGAAACCAGCGCACAGCTCCTGAAACAGGCAGAGCGCCGATAAAGTATGAACAGAATTATTAAAAAACAAGCAGGGTGGGAGGGAAGTGCACAGAACAGAATAGGCGCTCTCCACACGCCTCTGATGAGGAGCAGGAAACAAATGTGGTGTGTGTTAGCTGGGAAGAGTACAGTGTGCCTGCAACAGCAGGTAGGAGAAACTAATTTAAGAAAATAGTGCAGACAGACCATAAATGAAACATGCTGAGTAACGACACCAGTAAAAGGGCCAGTCCTCATGGGAGATTACAAATTCAGACAAGGCGGTACTAAGGAGGGACTACTAAGCCTATTCACGAATCAGAAGCAGTCATTTAGCAAGGACAGTAACAGGAGCCAATTGAAAAGAGGGGCGGGAAATGGACGGAGCTTCTATTCCATATCTCAATACGGCATGTCTCAAAGAGACAGCGCAAGCGCTGCCTAGGCGAGAACTAAAAAAAAGATCCCAATCCTTTAGGACCCAGGAGGCTGCTGGCTCCCACAGGATCGGGGTGCACACTTTTAAAAAAATATATTTATTTTGTTTAAAGGTAAGGGGTCGCTCCAACAAGGCCCAGGGAGCTGGGGTATCCCTATCCTTCCCCCTTATACCTTAGTTTTTTTCCTTTCTAAATTTTCAGGACACAGAGACAGAGTCCCCGATTTCTGCAATGGCAGCTGTAACATTTCCAAGTTGCGGCCAGCTAATCAGAGCGCAAGCTCACACAGCCCTCTTGCTCCCGCAAAAGTGACCTAGCAAACAGGAAAAAAAAAAAAAAGCCTCTCGGCCATTTGGCTAGCTCCATTTAGTTGCGCGTCTGAGACAACACGTACCTAACCATCCAGATATCTATATATTTTGAACCTCAATTTCTCCAAAACTACTGAACAGTGATATCAAATCACAAAAAGCAATCTTTGTGAATAAAAAGATATAGTTTTCTTCTCAATTTGGTGCAATTCTGTTGAGCCGTTTTGGCTGTAGCGCTGTTCAAAAATACCCTTAGAAATTGCATGCGAAAATTTTGTTTTGGGGACCACCCCCTTTCCCCCAATCCTTGACTGATCACCGTGAAACTGTCCAGGAAAGAGCTGATGTGGATGAATTATTTTTTTTTCTTCAAGTTTTATGAAAATTTGTCAAATGGTACCCAAAGTTATCAGCAATACAAAAAAAAAAAAATATTTCCTATGGTAACTAGGTTCTAACTAGAACTACACTGTGGCAACTGATTAATGTTATAGATATCGCCATCCATATCGCCAAATGATAATAAGATCACAGCTTAAGTGAAAAAAATTCTTTGAAATTCACTGAAAAAACAAAGGTTAAAGTGATAGTATAGTTGGGTGATGAATAACAAACGGTTTGAAAGCCCCCAAAAAAACAGAAATTCGGAAGTTCTTGTTCGCTGAGCTTATCACTTGTGCCCCCGCCATGCACTGCTTATGACCTCACATATTACATCACTCATGACTTGTTAAATGACATCAATGAAGACATCTTGAATCACTTCAGTCATACGCACACAAACCAATTTCCCCCAACTGCCACCCCCACTAATCATTTCCTTTGCTGGCCTGCAGTCAGCTTCGCCTGCCACCCCCGGGACTCTGCAACCAACAGTGGTAGAAGAAGCTCGTGCAGCAGCACACTCAGGTGTACTGCAGTGCTTCGTAGAAGGTCCTCACTGGGTCTTGTATTGCCGAAGTACAGCAGTACCCACTGTTTGAAATATTTTTCTTTTTTCCCCTGGTTGGGGGGATGAATGGTTGAGTCCCTCTGGGTACCCCCTTCCCCCCACCCAAATGCCACAGGGTTAAGGTGTCCGTACCCTGCCCACTTATACTACTTTTTGCAACAAATTCAGTCCTGTAATGATGGATGCAACAGTTCACTGGATTGCGGCCATCCAATCAGATCTCTCAGTAGCATGGGCGTCTTTATTTAAATGGCCAACAGGAGTAAAAGTTCCCATGGTCAATATCAGACTTTTTTTTCCCTCCTTTGGTACTGTAGGACCAACAGTCCGAATATACCTATTTTTTTTTTTACCCTTTTATGACAACCCGAACTACTCTTTGAATGCATATTTCTCGAAAACTGCTGAATGGATTTACACCAAATCAAAAAAAGCACGCTAGGAGTAAAGTTCTAACTTTTTGCCAAATTTTGCGTAATTCTGTTCAGCTGCACTTTCTATATCATGGACAGAAGTTTCCTATGGGAAATCAACTTTTTTGGGACACCCCTTTGTCTTGGCCCCCGCTCGATGAATGACCCAAAAGCGTTCCAGGATGGAGCCTAAGTGGCTGAACTCTTTTTGGTTTCATGCTGATTTGTTAAACAGAGCCATAGTTGTTAGCAAAACAAAAAACACTTTTCCTATGGAAACTCTGACCTAACTAGAACTACAGTGTCAACTGCTATTTTGAAAAAAAGATATATATATATATTTTTTTTCTTCTCGTTTCGGCTACCGCCTTTTTCAATAGAAAGAGGCGGTAGCCGAAACGCGTCTTGTCGTGTTTGAAAAAATCTCAATAAAATCTGGGATATAACTGTTCTCGTGAGTGCTGGTATAATTTTTTTTGCCTGAACCTGGAATTGTTGCGTGGTGTCCGTCACCACGCTAAAAAAAGGACCCGGCCGCAAGTGAAGGGGAGATAAGACGGAAACTGGAGCGTGAATAATATATATTTATTCACTGAAAAAACCATAGGTTTTAGGGACAGTTATAGTTAGTTGGACATTGCACTCGTACAAAACCCGTGAAATTCCCCCGTTATAATTAGTTCAGGTAACTAACTCGCGCCCCCGCAATGCACTGCTGATGACGTCACATATTACATCACTCATGACATGGTCATGACATGGTCATGACATGGTCAGTGACATCATGGGGGATTAAGTCCCCTTGAATACGGAGGGTCCATGGAGTCCAACTAGCCCACCATGTACCTCCAAAAAGCGCCACAGAGCTGCGTTGCAGAGAGGTGTAATAAGGGGCGTGGCCTCTGTACACCTCTCTGCAACGCAGCCCCTGGCGCATACCGGAGGTTCATGGTTGGCTAGTTGGCCCCCAAGGACCCCCAGTATTCAAGAGGAATTACTTCCCCCTTCTTAAAACGCGCCAGGGGGCGCGTTTGCAGACTGCTGCAGGGAGGGGGCGGGGCCTCCGGCACGATGCCGCTTTTTTTTTGTTGCTTTTTTCTGCCTAGGGGGTCCTTGTGGGACCCCCTGAGCAGACCTAGGGGGTCAGGGTGTTTCTACCCTGCCCCCTTTTTGCGTTTTGCGCACTTGTTTTACTGCTTTCTTGTTCCTCGGTTCTACCGAGGAACAAGATGGCTGCCAACACTTCCTGGTTTGGAGTGTTGACAGGAAATTAGCATGCAGCTCGTGGTCGGGAGGGTGCGCGGATCCACCGCGGCCATAGATAGAAACTTTTATTTTGGATTTTCTCCGCAACTACTGAACGGATTTACACCATTTTTAAAAAGGGTGCTTTCTGAACCAAGCACTACCTTTTTGCCAAATTTGGTGTAATTCCGTTCAGCAGTTTTTGCTGTAGCCTTGCATAAAGTTTCCTATGGGAAATTGATTTTTCACTCTTATTTTTTGAATTTCTCCGCAATTATTGAACGGATTTACACCATTTTTAAAAGGTCGCTTTCTGAACCAAGCGCTACCTTTTTGCCAAATTTGGTGTAATTCCGTTCAGCAGTTCGGGCTGTAGTCGTGGCTAAAATTTCCTATGGGAATTAACATGGAGAAAACACGTTTTGGGACTCTCCTTTTCTCGGCCCTCGCTGATGAATCACCCCGATACTTTCAAGACAGGAGCGCCCCACTAGTTTTGAAAATTTCGCGATGATTCGTCAAACGACGCCAAAGTTATTGGGAATAGAATGTTACGGATTTCCTATGGATAATAGGTCCTAACTATAACTATCTACTAGCGACCGCCAGTAGATTATATAAATATATATAAATATAAATATATAAATATATATATAAATAAATAAATATATATATAAATAAATAATCTACTGGCAGTCGCCAGTAGATAGTTATAGTTAGGACCTATTATCCATAGGAAATCCGCAACATTCTATTTGAAATAACGTTGGCGCCGGTTGACGAATCTTCGCGAAAGCTTCCAACTTGTTGGGGTGCTCCGGTCCGCTCCTATCCTGAAAGTCTCGGGGTGATTCGTCAAGCGGGAGCCGAGAAAAAAGGGGGGTCCCAAAACGCGTTTTCCCAATTCATTTTTCCATAGGAACCGTTCATCGCGGCTACAGCCCGAACTGCTGAACGGAATTACACCAAATTGCCAAATTTGGTGTAATTCCGTTCAGCAGTTTGGCAAAGAGGTAGCCCTTGGTTCAGTGCCGTGCCTTTTGCTTAAATGGTGTAAATCCGTTCAGTAGTTCCTGAGAAAATCAAAAGTAAAGTCACATATATATCTATGGCCGAGTAGGGTCCGCGTACCCTCCCGATCACAAGCTGCATGCTAATTGGCTGTCAACACTCCAAATCAGGAAGTGTTGGCAGCCATTTTGTCCCTCAGTAGAACAGAGGGACAGAAACAAGTGCGCAAAGCGCAAAAAGGGGGCAGGGTAGAAACACCCTGACCCCTAGGTCTGCTCAGGGGGTCCCACAAGGACCCCGGGTGGTCCAAGTCAATCAATCACAGAATTTGTAGAGCGCACTACTTACCCGCGAGGGTCTCAAGGCGCTGGGGAGAGGGAAGGGGGGGGGGATGCTGCTACTGGTCGAACAGCCAGGTCTTGAGTAGCCTCCTGAAGGTCAGCAGGTCTTGGGTCTTTCGTAGGCTTAGTGGAAGGGTGTTCCAGGTCTTGGCGGCGAGGTGTGAGAAGGATCTGCCGCATGCAGGGGTGGGTTTATATTTTGGGACCGCCACCCCCGGGGCTTTAAATAAAAGATGGTGCGGGAGGGCTCTCTGCCCTCCCGCAGCCCCGGGACCGCCACATCCCCGGGCTTCTTTTTTTAATTGAATGACCTGTGTGGGGGGGGGGGCTCCAGTCCCCCCACACGCCCCGGGGACCGCCACCTCCCCGGGGCATTAACAAATTTAAAATGGGGGTCCATTTTGGACCCCCGAAGTCCCGGGAACCACCACCTCCCCGGGGCTTTGCAGATGTGGGGAGGGGGGCCGTGCGGCCCCCCTCCTGGAGCAAGTGATGGCCCTGGGGACCACCCCCCCCCCCGGGCCGGCTCCTGCAGTGTCCCGGGGTGCCTACCCCCGGGACACTGTAGTTTGCTATGGCAGGGCGGGAGCCTCGCGGCTCCCGCCCTGTTATAGCAAACTGCTTTGAATTTTGGAAGAGAGAGCAGGAAACCTGCTCTCGCTCTTCCAAAATTCAAAGCAGATTGCTTTTTCACACGGGGAGCTGCATCTTAGCAGCTCCCCATGTGGAAAAGCAATGCCGGCTCCCGAGGGACGCGGGGAGCCGGCGGGACTGTGGGGGGGGGATTGGGGACCCCCCCCCATAATCCCCAACCGAGAGGGCCAGCCCCGGGGGATGGGGTCCCCGGGGCAAGTAGTGGCCCGGGAGGGGGGCCACGCGGCCCCCCTCCACCAAAAAAAAGTAAAAAATAAATAAAAAAATAAAGGCCTGCCCCGGGGATGGGGTCCCTGGGGCCGGAATCGGCCACGGGAGGGGGCCACGCGGCACCCCCTCCCAGTTTCCTTTAAAAAAAAAAAAAAAAAGGGGTAAGGCCCTGGGGGATGGGGTCCCCAGGGCCCGGAAAAGGAAGGGGGCCACACAGTCTCTCCTTCGGGGAAAAAAAACGATTGTGCCGCAGGCCCTGCCCCTTCCTTTACCACTCTGGCGCTGCTTGCAGTGGGGAACGAATTCCCCTTGAATACTGGGGGTCTCTGGGTAACTAGCCCACCAGGAACCTCCAGTATGCGCCAGGCTGCGTTGCAGAGAGTGTACAGAGGCCACGCCCCTTTTACGCCTCTCTGCAACGCAGCTCTGCAGCGCTCGGAGGTACATGGTGGGCTAGTTGGACTCCAGGGACCCTCAGGATTCAAGGGGACTTAATCCCCCAACTTAAAACGCGCCACGGGCGCGTTTGCACAGTGGTGAAGGGAGGGGCGGGCTTCAGGTGACATGTGTGCAAACAGGCCCCGTGGCGCGTTTTAAGATGGGGAATTAAATCCCCTTCAATCCCGAGGGTCCCTGGGGGCCAACTAGCCCACCAGGTACGTCCAGAAAGTGCCATAGAGCTGCGTTGCAGAGAGGTGCAAAAAGGGGCGTGGCCTCTGAACACCTCTCTGCAACGCAGCTCTGGCGCATACTGGAGGTATCTGGTGGGCTACTTGGCCCCTAGGGACCCTCGGGATTGAGGAGGAATTAATTCTCCAACTTAAAACGCGCCACAGGGCGTGTTTGCAGACATGTCACTTCAGGCCCCACCCCCTTCCTTCACCATTGTGCAAATATTCCTCTAAAATCAGCCGAACTACGAATTCCGATTTACTCACCTGTTATCAGGAGAGACCACAGTGCTGCATCTTTGAGCCCAGTACTGATCCTGAAAAGTAATTTTAACCGTACTTACCAGTAACTTGAATTTTCTTCCATAGGATATCATTGCCTGCTTTTTGCTGAAAAAGTTTCTAAGTGTCGATTTTCACAAACTACAAATATTCCTTAAAAATCGCCTGTATGACTTAAACGCATTCTTTCAACTGTTTACAGGAGATGCACCAGTGCTGGATCCAGGATCCACCACTGAGTAAGAAAAAGTAACGATAACACTACTTACCTGCTAAGTGAATTTCCTCCCATAGGATAACATTGGTGATTCTATGTGAAAAAGTTTCGAAGTTTCAACTTTTAAAATACAATAATATTCCTTAAAAATCACTGTTGCATTGTGTTTGAAATTGTGTTGCCCATTGCAACAACTGTAACTACTGTACTTAAAAGTTTTTTTGCCTATTTGCAAAGTATTTAAACTAAAGTAATTCATTCTGAGAAAGTATATTTTGTAATGTAATGTATAATGTAATTACAATGTATTTTAAAAAATAAAATATCTAAAAATAAAGTTTAAAAAAATGTAGTAAATAAGTATCAAAAAATAAATATAACAATTAATGCATTTAAAAATTGTCATTTACAAAACCTTTGAAATTCACTGAAAAAAACCCATAGGTTTCAGACATGTTCTAGTTAGGAATTAGCATTTAAAAAACCTTTGAAATTCACTGAACAAACCATAGGTTTTAGGGACAGTTATAGTTAGTTGGACATTGCACTCGTACAAAACCCGTGAAATTCCCCCGTTCTAGTTAGTTCAGTTAACTATAACTCGCGCCCCCGCAATGCACTGCTGATGACGTCACATATTACATCACTCATGACATGCTCAGATGACGTCTCAGATGACGTCTCAGATGACGTCTCAGATGACGTCTCAGATGACGTCTCAGATGACGTCTCAGATGACGTCTCAGATGACGTCTCAGATGACGTCTCAGATGACGTCTCAGATGACGTCTCAGATGACGTCTCAGATGACGTCTCAGATGACGTCATCCATGTGATAATCTGATGCACCTCCTCACACCCTAATATAAGCTTCGATACACTCACTCTAAATTACAGACTGCCATTCGCAAAACCATAGACACTCCAACACCAATAACTACATACCCACTCACTGATTCTTAGGTCTACACACATCCACTCACTCACCCGTACAGTCACTCATACTTACGGTCACTCAGTACAGGACTATCATATGCACTCATACTCCTATATAGACACTCAAACACCGTCACTCATCCATAGAGGAACTCACACACCTAGTCAGTCATGCAAATAAACACACTGCCATTTACTCACCTATACAGTTATACACACACCAGCTCACTTACTCATACAAATACTAGCACATTCTTACGCTCTTATACAATCACTGATACAAGCACACACTCATCCATTCAGTCACTCACAATCACACACTCTCGCTTATAGCTATTTATATACTCCAACACACATATATACTGCCTTGCACATATGTAGTTACTCACACATGTACCACTGGGACATTCATTCACTCACTAACACTCTTACACACACTTACCCACCCATACAGTCTATCACAGATGCACTCTTTAAACCAGAGGTCTTCAATCTGTGGGGCGCGACCCCCAGGGGGGCCGTGGCGTCATGGGAAGGGGGCGCGCATTCCCCAGCCTTATTGTCGGCACACAAAGATTGCTGAATGGCATCAGCTCCGAGCGGTAGTACCAGACAAAGCCTTGCACTGGGAGCTGCTATGAGAAGCAAACATATTGTGCATACTCCTCACCAGTTGATGAAGGAGGATGGGTCTTGGCGACCAGACGAATAGGAGGCAGTCAGGCTCTGCGGGAGGCAAGTGCCAGCCTAATTGAGCCCAGCTGGCCTGTTCATGCACTTCGTCCACAAAGAAAAGTGCGAGCTGGGCCGGTGGGGGGGGGAATGTAGGGGACCGTTCTCACAGAGGGGAAAATGGGATGGAAGTCAGAGGCCAGAATCACCCAACTACGAACTTTCCTTACGTTCTGCTATCTCGAGATTTTTCATTTTTCCGGTTTATATTTTGCTTGTACTTAATCTTGCCTTCTCTAAGAGTGTTTGCAGGCCACGACTTAGAGCCCTGGAGTTCCTTGTTCAAAGCAGTGCGAGTTTCTCACAGTGGCCGTCAGTGGGGTCATGAAGGTGTTCAGAATACATGACCATCCAGTCCTTGGCCTCTCTGAAGAACAAAAGTTATAGTATTCCAGTTGCAATTGTAATTCTGTACAAATGAGCGTGTGAAGGAGGTAAACAGTTGCCAAAATATTGACACAGGGTAGTCAAAGAAAATGCAGTGTTTACAGGCGAGTGAGTTCGTAGTGTTTTTGTGATGGGTTACGACGTAAAGGAGATATGAAAAAGTGCATTCCAGAATGACTGAAAAGACAGTGCTGAAGAAGAAAGAGAATAGGTGTCAGATATTCAGATGAAAGATGCAGCGAGAAAGAGCGTAGGTGTCTATTATAGAGTGAAAATTACAGGCGTGATTGAGACACTGAACACCACTACCCCTTCCTCAGGCTTCAGTAATGTTTATTTATAGTCTCATATCTTCAGTCTGTAAACATATTCAATATTATTTATAAAATCATTGTTCGTATACATTTATCTTAAATAGATAACCATCACTGACAAAGCCAATAGTCCTGGCTGGTTTCAGGCATGTCTAATGTTGTGCCAATGATGGAAATAAATGAAATTTAGTTTAGGCATTCAATCCACACCCTTGATTACAAAGGCCATGCCCCTTTACACTCACCGAGGGGAAAATGGGATGAAAGTCAGAGGCCAGAACCACCCAACTACGAACTTTCCTTACCTTCTGCTATCTCGAAATTTATCATTTTTCCTGTTTTTTTAACACATAGTCTACACAAATACTTTTATAATGCATACTGTAAAGGGCTCTTGTATTTAGAAGTGATTTAACATTTTCGTTTTTTATTGTGGTGCATAAAAACCTTTGTACTGGAAAGGCTTATTGACATCTGGTGCTAATATTTATATTTCCTTTTAAATACATGTTTGCAGATTATTTGTAAGATTTATTTCTATTAACTTTTAATTTT